>DWPW01000511.1:0-11345 GCA_018252015.1 Astraptes brevicauda
CTACCAATTCGCCCTTGGCCAGCGCGGTGGACTATGGCCTACATCCTTCTCACTCCGAGAGGATACCCGTGCCCAGCAGTGGGACAATAATGGGTTGACGATATATAATAATTGCTCCTTTAAAGAATAAATCGTATTATAATTGAAATTTTGTGCTCTTAGGGAATTTACATACAACGGGTTTTTAACCTTAAACAAAAATATCAAGGTGGTCACATTAAGCATAAGGTAAGATCATACTTACCTAATGCTTTTATTTACACTTCTAGGTAAAAATTCCAAAGAAATTCCAAATTACGTTACAAACATATTTTAGTTAATAACTTGCATTTTATATGTTGTATAAAATTTTATGCCATAAAGTTTAAGGAATAAAACTTAAACGTTTGAATGGCACATAAATATAAAGACAGCTATGTAAGTAGAAAGAGAACCGAATAAGTGACTTAAATAGATATTTACAATTATTATTAAAAATATTTCAATTTATAACAAATAAGAAATACCATGTTATGCTAATTTCAATTAGACAACAGATTTGCTTTTGCTACTTACCAGTTTCTTCATATTTTGTTCTATGTATAAATGTTTCGTAATTAACCATTTGTGACTGATTTGAATGTTTCACTATACTTTTTGTTATATTAGGTACCTGCATCTGCACCTACATCGTTATCATCATATGCTACATCAAGATAATCATGTGCTAACTTATTCGAAGTAGATAGTTGCTTCCTAAGCTTTAAAACTTGTGTCTTACCAAAGCTCGTTTACCTAAGTATGTTTTACAAAAGATTTTGTAAGCCACAGGTCGCAAGTCTAATTTACATTCCTGTAATAATAAAGTAATAATAAAGTATTAATATAAAAGTCCCTAAAATATGTTTGCAAAAATACCGAAGAAAATACAAAAAACTTTTTTAACACTCGAATTAAAATATTTTTTTAATAATTTAAATGAACCTATCTCACAGTACCTACCTTTTACATAACAAACAATTTAAGAGATTTTTTTAACATTATGAAGCCAATATGTAAACACCATCAAGCCAATGTAAATTAGACTTGAAATTTCACTTATCGTTGGTGGCATCGTTTTAGACCCAACGAGGTGGAGAGTAGTGTAGGCGAGTTGAGTAGTTCCAGCACTAGCACTTCCACAACCAGCACCACCACCACCACCACAACAACAACAACAACAACTACAACAACTCCAAGTACCACCAGCTCGACCACTACGACCACGACTACGACCACGCCAAAGCCAACGACGACGACGACGGAGCCGCCGCGACCTTTCTTACAATTGCTGCCTATACAGCCGGTCACATCTACAAAAGCCAATTCTGATAAGAATGGTAAGTATTATTGAATATTAAACAATATTTGTTTAAAAATCTAAAACTAAATTATGCACAGATGCGTTGCTACATTTGCAAACTTCAACGGAAATATTTAATTTGAACGATGCATTAAATGATGATAGGTATGTGAATGTCTGTCTAACGTCATTCTATCCAAAATAAAGAAATGTATAATTTAAAGTGATTTTTGTTTAACAAGAAATGCTTGGTACTTCAGAAACTTAGAATAGGTGTGACGGTTTAGCTGGTGCCATAGGTATGCCTCACCACAAATTACTTAGTATTTCTTGTTAAATGTCATATAATTTAGAATGTAGATTATTTAATATCTTTGGAACTTTGGGTAAATAGGTAACACCTAGGTAACTCGCAACTATTTTGACCGTTCGACAATGCTTTTACTTTCATTATATAGGTAGATACCAAAATTGTTTTGTCAGTTTACTTTCATCTAAAATGATAATAAAGATATTTTGTAAAGATCACTCAGGTGTAAAATTTGCACAAAAATGGTATTACTGGCCATTTTAGTTATAATAAGTACGTATTTGGGTAGACACTACTAGTTTCACTTCTTTATACCTATTTTAGATGTAGACCTATGTATATAATATTACGTCCGTTTTACCAAACTACTAGGTAACTACAATCTTGCCTGCAAGATAGGTCCGTAGAAATTATTGTTTTCCAAATTATTATAATGGTCATATCACATTGTCAAAAGCACGATTATAATAACGTTTCAATAAATGTTACATTGGTTGTTGAGGCCACTGATTGAGAACTTTTTGGTGTTGAACTCAATCTGATAATGCCTATTTCGCTTGCGTAATTTATTGATGTAATAAGTAAGTAACGCAACAATTACGATTTTGTCATACGTACTGAATACTGTACGCTGCAACCCTTTCTATTTCCCATTGTTGGCCACGGGGCTCTCCCCACGACTGAGAACATCTGGAACGTTGTACACCACGCTGCTTTAATGCGTAATTGTGATGGCCGTTCCTACGGGTCAGTAGCCGACTAGTGTCAGAGGTTTTAAAAATCCAATAAGGCCTCCAAAGAGTTGTAAAAATAGGTATCCAGTCATAACTCGGACCGAGGGCTTAACATTCAAAGTCACCCATCCAATTTCTGACAGCGCCCAACGTTGCTTATCTAAAATGTATGATATTAAAATGCAGGCAAGAATCAGAAGCTGGTGTGCCCGAAAGCGCCGGCACCGATCGTTCTGTTCCCGATTCCATGTGAAAACACCTCACAGTGCCGCATCAGCAGTGGGCCGGGGGAAGTTTGCTGCGACGGCCGCTGTGTAAAAGGAGTACCAGCGCCTAAGCCCAAAGCAGCAGAGCAGAACCATCAACGTATTAACATTTTTTATTATTTTAAAAGTAGCAAACGAGTTGCTAAGCAACTGCCGCAAATGTAGATACTGAATTATATAGGTAATCAGTTCCAGATGAGACTAGATATCAGTTTCCAATATAGTCACACTTAATTCATTTTTCTTCTAATTTTGAATTTCATTTTTAAATATTAAAACTTAGTACTTAGTTCTACATTTTGAAACGTTCAATATGGCGTAGCTACTAACTACCTATTAAGAAATTTTTAAATATTGATTTCGAAATTACTGTTAAAACAAGGTGAGAGTGGTAAGTACCGACATATTCAGCTTTTGCTGAAACTTTCCAAATTGTGCAAGGTAAAGTTTTGTTTGTATCAAGGTTAAGAAATACAGAAAGCTATATAAACAGTAGGTAACAAACGCATATGAAAATTGTAATAAAATTATCGTATTTACAACTATCCATTCACGTAATTGTTATAGGTATAGTACACGTAGGTATTGGTTTTAAAGATGCTAAAACTCTTTGTGGTTCGATCCGCCGGCACCGCCGGCGCCAACACACCTATTTCTGCATAATAAAAGTGTTAAGCGCTGTTGTGGTAAGGGAGACATTCTTATCCGAGGCATTCCAACTCAGTCCTCAGGGGTAGCACCACATCTGTGGTCAAGCTTTCGTAGAATTTGATCTTATCTGGGGTTGATTACAGATGTCCATGGGCGGCAGTGGCTGTTTTCCATCAGGTATGGTGCATGCTCGTTTGCTACTTCCATAAAATACAAAGAAAGTATAACTATGGACAACGGTTGAAAGTTAAAAATAGTAGACAGTTCTCTGAGCAGATTACTATATTTTTGATGCAGATTAGCCAATATAAGATCCATTTCACATGTGCAGTATCGATCTAAATTCTTCATTTCTTGATCAGCGATTCTAGGTGTGATTCCTCGGGAGTGCCCCGCGGCTCCGCTAGGCGAGTTGCTATTCGAGGTACAGTCGTGCAAGACGGACGCGGACTGTTGGCCGCGAGTGTGCTGCCCGGACGGCACGCGCTCCTACTGCCGCACGGCGCGCGCCAGACTTGACTTGGTGCCCGTCGCTAACAGGATTGAAGCTCGTATGTATCGTTAAACCAGACGTAAAGACGGATGTTTCCGTAAGTTTAATGTGTATTCGTGGAATAAATTCCCAAACGGAAGACTCGATTTTCATTAACTTTTGTTTGAAAGGTGAAATAATAACGATCGTAATTTCACTGTAAGATCGTATGACTATTTTTTCTTAGGAACTAAATTTTCAATCTGGTTTGGTTAGAAGGAACATCGTCAACACCTTTGTACCCCCCTACACATCCTCAAGTTTCCACGCCTCATAGCTTTTTAATGCAATATACCTTATCATCGGATAATGTATCAGATTACCATTCCCATAAGATCCGTGAACAGAATCGTCAAAAATCATAAGTGATAATCTAATATTGTCTAAGGTTGACCACAAATGCGTTGCTTCCCCTGAGAACTACGTTGGAACGCCTCGGATAAGTATGTCTCCCATACTACACCCTTCAGGCCAGATCGTAGCAGCTGCTGTTATTACGCAGAAATTGTTGTAGCGGTGGTGCCGCCGGAGTCGAACTTAAGTGTTCTACCACCTTTAAATGTTTGTTTAATCAGCGTTGCACCCACGAAACATGAACATTATAAGTTTATAGCTAGAAATATATATATATTATAGCGTTATTTATATATGCCAATATTTGTGTATTTCCAGCGGTGCGGATGTTCGAGCAATACCTGCAGTGCACGCCGCCGCCCCAGTTTGATGCGTTCCCACAGCGCTGCACTTCAAGCGTGGACTGCTTCCCCAACCTGTGTTGTGCAGAGGGTGGCAAGAAACACTGCCGACCACCACAGAGAAGTCTCTTCTCATTCCTTGCTGGTGTTACGCAGGTAATATGTGTTTCATTATCTATTTTATTATATCTATAGAAGTAGCAAAAGACCAATGTACCTGATGCTAACTGATGTTAAAAGTAGAGTTGCTTTTGGAAGGATTAAGTTGGGACACCTCATATATTATGCATCTATCTTCAAACCAGAACATAGTAGGTCATAAAAGAAGAGTAGATAATGATTTTCTTAAAGTGACTGCTCTGCCTATGAGAACCATGAAGGAGTCTATCCCACCTTTTAATAATAATTCTGACAGATGTGACTCAATGGTTACAATCAAGTCATTATCTCATGCCTACCTAATTATATGTAAAATAATGTTTTTTTTATTACAGAGATTTGGATAACTTCAGGGCTGTGGTACTTGTGTAGATTATAATAGGTGTAAATTGTAAATTATGTTAATCTAATATTAATTTTGTAATTTTATACTTTTCTCAAATTAATATATTATTTAATTTACTGTGTCGTTTTTTCTTCCCTCCATTATCTTGGTGGCTAATGACTTCACCATATTAGATTATGAAAAAATAATAAAAAACAAAGTAGATTTTAAGAATTTATTATATTAACCTAAGTCTCCAAACATTTAGTCCAGCTGAAACAAAAGAACATTGTTAATTGGTATTGGCCAAGTAATATAAATATGTTCGTGTAAAAGATAGATTTTTGTGTGAACAATCAATAATCTTAAATTAACATATTAGACTAGCAGAGACAGTTTTGACAATAATAGGCGAGTAGCATAACCATGGCAACTTATCTTTAAGTAACTGAGTAGCTTTTTATAGCTGACGTTAAATATGCTTCTCAAACACTAATTATAGTTGCTGATGGCAGCAACTCAGTTATTCTATTTGTCTTTATGCTCTGTGCTTACACAAGAAACAACAATAATTATATTGTATACACAGTGTACTCAACATCTTGAATTGAGCATATAAGCTGAATTTGTCATCAACTGAATCAGTTTGAAATCCTCTCTAAGGGTTATTTTACAAAGTAAATGGTTCACAGCTGTGTCAATCACAGTTGTGGTTGAGGTGTTAATAAATAGCACTTAATACAATATCAATCTCTCTCGAATGGACTTGAATGTAACTAAGAAATCAATCTTATTGTACTGATAACATGTGTTGATGCTGCCAACAGCTTGGTGGATGTGCTATGGCTGTTAAGCATTAGTATGGTTTTGAAATGTAATATACTATTAATATGGCATATTTCATAACAATAATAATCTTTAAAACCTTTAATCCAATGAAATTAGTTAACAGCGTGATCTAAATAGAATGACTGTTGAGCCTACACTGTGAATACTGTTGGTGTTCTTTCCCATACCTAACTAACTTGAATCTATGCTTTAAAATTATGAGGACCGAATATCTGTCGAATCCACTTTAATCCGGATGCTCCAAGAATTAAATTCTAAAGGCTATCATCAGTGTCATTTGGTCAGTATTAGCTTAGCCAATGACAATTTAACACTATTACTAGTGATGGGGATAGTAACATTTGTTTATCAATAATTTTTTAATACTTTAATCTGGCCTCTGAGAGAATGCATTCCTGACAGCTTTTGTCTAAATGAACGAAAATTGAATAAATTAAATATATCACATATTGGTCGAGGGGAGAAACCTTCAAAAGGTACACCAAAGGCTTGGGAGAGACTCCAGGTTATGTGGGATTTCTGCCCACTAAAACCCCCTCGGTGGTCTTCCTCAGTGCTTGTGGGAGGAACCCGGGATCTCTAATGGAATGCACCGGTGCCCCCTATCACAGTGCCTGTCATGGGCTCATCTCTTGAGGGATGTGTAACTGTCCCCCTGCACCTTTCGCTGTGTACGGTGACATGCAACCACACATGCCGCCGTCCTCCTCGGGGTTGTTGTCTGGGCGGTTCGAGCTCCCACTCTAGCCGCCCGCAACCCCAGAACCCCCCTTTTAGTCGCCTCTTACGACAGACAGGGGATACTGTAGCCGTATTCTACTCCCAGCTATAGGGGACAACACAAATACATACCTACTTAATAATTGATAATAATGTTAATACAGTCCATTATAATTCCGTTATACATGATTATCATGAAGTTGGCACTGCCTCAAGCTAATTGGAGTTTCATAAAATTTCTTTGATTTTATTGTTGTATATTTTACATTTAAATATTATCGATTATATCTATACCTTTATCGTTTTTTTTCGCTAGTTCTACCTAGAAATTATAAAATGATCGACAAACCAGAATTACTATCCCCATGCCTGGAATTGTCCACCTGACATGAACGCATGCTCGGATTGACAGGATTATAGTAATTTTGAGTAATATATGATCAGAACAAAATTACATGGTTTCATATGTAGGCGCTAAAATGCACGCACAAATACCAAGCACATGAGAAAAATAATATAGATATTAATACATAAAATGACCAAAACAATCGGACCATTTATATCCAAGCGAGAATCATGACATCAATGCCTAGATATACCTAAGTTATAGTACTGAAATTATCTCATATTCTTCAGTGACAATCGACAATTCGAGAATTATGATTTCCAGGGTAAGCGTTGGTTAGAACAATATGGAAAGAAATTAGGAAAAATCAGTGATCCATTTAGAAACTTAATTACCTTCTTGAATCCAATATCGTGAGCGTACTCTCTGAAGCACTGACGGCAGATATTCAAGCCGTATTTACGAATAAGACCGTGTCGGTTGGAGCAGGCGCGGCTGGAATAAAACACAAAAACACGTGTTATAACCACACTTCACTGATCCGTTTTTCGTTTCCTCTTGGTTTAGCAATTTATACATACCATGAGCGGGATCCCTGCCCGTATTTACGAGGGTGGGAGTACCAAATATTAGCGTGACCCATGGTGAAAATCTGTAATTTTTCGTCAGCAACGACGGAAAAACGTCCAAAATGGCGATCGCACAGATAGAAAAGAACGGTTTGACAAATTAACAAAACTGACAATGACTGTCTGACAACTTGGAGAAATGATAATATCAATGACTTTTACCAAAGTGTTGCACTGTTGCAGTGTCGATGAATTTAAGTTAGTCGCACACAGTAGATATAAACGTAATATTTAAAATAATATTGACTAAGGTATATATCCAATGATATTATAATAATATTTTCTAAATTGTTTAAACTGCAGAATAAATTTCGGAATACAATAAAATGATTTGTGTAAGTTTAAAACTATAGAACATAGAATTAGTAGAAATGGCATGGCAGTCGATTAGTATGGGAACCGCTTTAGGGAATTAAAAAAACAGTCAACGATACGAAAAAATATTTTTGTTGGTCTTGGAGGAATATTGAGATTTTATTGGTAGCCCAGGTTACCCTGTTATCGGATTCCATTAACCCAAATTATTGTATTTCAAAATGCACCTTATGGCACACATAAGAAACTGCGAGGCTCGACTATTTGTACGCACGTAAGCACGTAAAAGGTGTTCTACACCCACATTTACATTCCACAATCTTCATAGATTACCTATTCCTATTTACATTGATATCACATAATTGGAACAAAAAAATACTATAGGTTTACTAGATTTTCGACTACTCGTAATTATTGACTAAAGTGTCGAAATTCTCGTTATTCCCGAGACTGGCTCCAAGTCTTAAATTTAGAAATTCGAATAAATTGTCAAGACCCCTGTGATTATCGAAACAGAGATTCCCGGGATGTTTGCTTTAATAGTTAAGTAAAGATATTGACACTATGTTAAGACGATTTTAAAAATATTATTTTGGTAAGGAGGCATGGCACATAAGAGGTCTATGGTAATAAGTTATAGGAGGAATATGAACAAAACAATAAAAATGCTTCAATAATATACACCCATTTATTTGTTCTTTTATTCGTCTACAATATATTGAGTGATACTGCTCTTATTTGGAAAACTAGTACGTAAAATAAACATATTGTTCACTTCTGGTGTAGTTTCTAGTGTTTCTAGATAACCAAACCAATATATGACTAAGCCTGGTCCAAATCTGTTCCAGTAGCATAACAGTTGTTCCTTCAAATATCCTGAATGGTTTTCTTCATCCCCAAATAGTGCTTTACTTTCAATCCAGTTAATAATATAGCCATCCACAGCTATTGGAACGTCAAGCTTAAAATCAGGAGTCTTATCATAACCTCGGGATCTAAGGACATTTTCATCAGAAAAAGTTATATTCATCAGTCTTAACTCCCTTTCCAATCGCAGTTCATACTCCAAACCAATAGATCTGAAAATGTAAGTTTATACATTGTTATATAGAAAACATTCCATTTAGGCAAATATAGTAGTAAGTTATTTTTTTAAAAGTACTCACTGTTTGATTATATCTGCATAAGGACCATACTGATTATCGTTCATGATAGCCTGAAAGATTTAATATTTTTGTATTATTGATAATGTTCAGCTTTGACAAAAGTACTTAATTGTTTACAAAAGTCATTTATGAAATCTGTTTATTACTATCTATTACAGTGATCAGCATTTCTTAAATAAATATTGTTCTGTTAAGGTAAAATAACAAGAAAAAGTCCTTATTTGGGCCTGTTTGTTAGTTAAAGCAGCATATAAATATGGAATTATTTGACTGAGGAACTTACAACAAAAATTTGATAAGCCATATCTTTATTCTCTATCAATGTGGTATCCTTGAGATATTTCTTCACAGCTGTGGAGTCTGAATACAGATTTTGAAGCAGGGATCTAGCAAACAGCGATGGGCTGATACCTTGGCTGTCTGCTAACCTGAAAGAGAGTGCAATCATTTAAAAAATAAAAATAATAAATTACCAAATGACTTGAGTCATACATATCCGGAAGGAATTTGTTACAAATGGAAAGTAACTGTACAAATTACTATTGAGTTATCATGTTACTACATTTAAAGGTTTTATTATTTGTTCTTTTCTATAGCTTCTTACTTGCATAATCAATTAAGTATGTTTTTAATCAATTTCAAATATGTTACATGCATATCAAATCTATATGTAGAAAAGGCCAAAAAATATTTAAAAAAACAATTAATTATTTAATGGCCAAATAATTCTGTACTTAATTTAAAATGTGACAAAATTAAAAATAAATAGCAGGATCAGAACAAACATAGTAAATAAGGAAAGTGATAAGCTTATTATATGCAAAAGTACAGTCTTGTAATCTAAAAATAATAAGTAAAGTAATTAATATAGTAGATAAGATACTGACTGCAAAATAACATCTCCTTTATTCTTGTCCCGCATCAGTGCTTCATACAACTCATAGTACTTGCTGGATATTACAGGCGACTTCCTGTAACTTTGTTTCATAGATCTTTGCACTAGCAGTGATATGATGCTTCCTAGTGTACCAAGTGGTAAACTAAAACAAAAAAAAACATGGAACTTGATTAATTTAGGTCAATGTTGTATTCCAATAGGGAATATAAAATTAATTCATATTCCCTATTGGGAATATGAATTAATTCATATTCCCCATTGGGAATATGAATTAATTTTATAGTTTAAATCATTTATTTAAAGTATAGTTTACTTGAAGTAAAATATTGAAAATTTAAATATTTTGAGGCCAATTCAAGCACCGATTCGGTGCATTGGGCATACAAATACTGACATCATCACTTTCGGTATACCAAAGTATTTTGTTTACGAAATAAAAATACCCTCCCTCATATGGTTTTAAAAATATATCTTTCTATATATCACAGGTTTAATTTTTGAAAAGCAGCATGATGGGCTATACAAAAACATATAATTAGATAATACATAGCAGGCTTTGTGTAAAAATATGATACAAAAGATTTTTTGATGCAATCAAGTTATCATAACAATGTCAATTTTGCATGATATCATCTTCCTTTTTTTTTAAACTTTTATATACTGTCGATTAAACTCACAAGAAGACAATATTACGTAAAAAGATAAAAGTTCCCTCTAAAATTTGGAGAAAATTCTGGGAGTTTGCAACATCTGTATGAATTGTGACATCATAGCGGTCTAGCCAATGGGATGCGTTTGTGATCTTTTAAATGTCCCGCTTATTGTTTTTATATTAAATGTATTGTATTTGAAACCATATAATAATAAAATATTGTCCAAAGTGTAATATTGTAGCAGTAAAGACTGGAATTAAAAATATTGTACTTAAATTTATATCATATGCATATAATCTATTGTATTATATATTTTTTATAATAAATACCTAGCAATATTGCACACAGGCTAACTGATGTAGTCAATGTTACCTATAGACTAGCATAAACAACTTCATAACCACAGATAAGATTAAAATTCTCTCTGCGGTCAAACACAGTTGCATTGACGACAACCCTTGAGGATGAAGCTAGACACCTCATATCTTACCACATCCTTCAAACATAGCCCAACAGCTCTTAACACGGCTGTTATTGGAGAGAAATAGCTGGAAATTTGCATTTATCTTTTACATGTTAACAATAGCATTACAGCAATGTTATTTAAAAAATGTAGTACAAGTATGTGGTACTCAAAATATTGAAATGCAATACTTTCATTTATATTCTTATAAAGTAAATTTAACATAGATGTATGCAATACTTTAGTTGGACTTTTCAAAGGACATAATAATAATTAAATTTTTGGCGAATAGACTAGAAATCTTACCTCAAAT
>DWPW01000512.1:0-11342 GCA_018252015.1 Astraptes brevicauda
TGAGAGTTCATTAAAAAAAAATGTTCTCAAAGGTGTGTGAAGTCTACCAATTCGCACTTGGCCAGCGCGGTAGACTACTGCCTACACCTCTCACATTCTGAGAGGAGACCCGTGCCCAGCAGTGGGACAATAATGGGTTGACGACTATACTCTTCATATAATTCATATACATATATATATATATGTATTATAGAAGTGGTGTTTCAGGCGAACCGCAGTCAAGTCCAATGCCTTTACAGTGTTTTTAAGTTCGAAGGTGTTAGAACCCTTTGTGTTTGACTCCGGCGGCACCACCGCCACACCTATTTCTGCCTAATAACAGGAGTATTTAACGCTGCTGTATTCTGTTCTGAAGGGTGTGGTAAGGTAGACATACTTATCCGAGGCGTTCCAGCCTAGTCTTCAAGGTTAGCAACGCATCTGCAGTGAACCTTAGATTGGATTGGTTGGAGGACGATCAGAATCTTATCTGGGGTTGATTACAAATGTCCATGAGCAGCAGTGCCCATTTACCCTCAGGTGAATTGCATCGTTTGCTACTTCCATATTATAAAAAGTCACACGAAAATCTATCACGAATAATAGAAAATTAACCGAATAGAATTGTTCTAGTAGTATAATTATACTAGTCATGCACTAGCATACTTATGTGGTAGCGAAACCGTAAAAGTTGAAATAAGACACGTCTATGTGATGTTAGCTCTATGGATCAGGGATCTCATCCGGAGGTGCCCGTAGGTGAATTCCAAGTTTTAATTGCTGGCATATTTCACACGGTAAAATATTCAAAGGACGTATCATGAGTGAGGACATTCGTTTTTTATTATTGTTTTTTTTATAAACGAAAACGCGTAAAAGGGTGGACCACCATTGATTAGGGTCATTCCGACCGTATAATTAATAATATTATATATGAAATCTATTGTGTTTGGCATTTACAGTGTTTGGTATAAAATCCATGGCATCCATGACATCCATAGAGATCAGAACACAGCTGCGCTTAACACTGCTGTTATTACGCAGAAATAGGTGTGGCGATGGTACCGCCGAGTCTAACCACAATGGGTTCTCCTGCCTTCAAAAATTCTATATGGTTGAGGAGGTCGAGACCAGGAGGAGGACTGCAAGCTATTTTGTTGCTTCAATCTTATAAAAATACACAGTGGTGGGTGGTTCAGTGGCTAAAAAAAAAGGAATCACCCAACAAACCCTGGTAGCCCAATAACGTACGACCGTCATTAATTTTAAACGATGTCAGGTCTTGTCAACAGTTTTGGGTCGAATATCTTTTTTTGGTGATAATAATTTGGGACGATTTATGTGTTTTCAATGTTATTGAGTTTGGTGTAAGCACGTTTTGGATTAGTAATATTGTAACGGGATGATATATCGGCTTGTTTTTGTTTGTTTTTCTGCTATTAATCATTAACTTGTTATACCTGTAATGTGTATCAGGTACTCCGTATAATATTAAATACTAGCCATTCCCGCGGTTTCGCCCGCACGAAAACCGTAAAAAAATCCGTTCAGTATATTTTAAGAAAATCGACCACGTATCGACAGAACGCTTTTGGGGACTTTGTTTTATAATAATTATAGATTATATATACAACGAATAGGTAACCTCTTTTCTTCGGGAAGTCGGTTAAATTTGTAGGTTAACACGAATGGTTCTTCGTCATATCTAACTCTCTTTTAGTATCAGTATGACTGAGCCTGTTTGGTGCATTGAAGGGTGTATTAAATTTAAAAAATATACTTGCATGAGACTTTTAGCTAAAAGTCACTTCAAGTAAGTATATTTGCATTATTTTACTGTTTTAATCAGAACATAGGAAAGGGCACTGCCGCACAAGGACGTCTGTACGCAACTCTGGATAAGATCACAGTTCTATCTATGGTCGGCCACAGATGGGTTGCTATCCCCGAGGACTAAGTTAAATCGCCTTGGTAAGTCTCCACACCCGTCAGACCAGAACACAGCAGCATTGAACAAAGCTGTTACAAGGCAGAAATAGGTGTGGCGGTGGTGCCGTCGGTTTCGAACCACAAAAGGTTACCACCTTTCTAAATCAGAGATCAATGTGTTACCAATTCTTAAATAGATGTTATTAATACATTTACTCTTAGTATTTCTAACGCATACCTACCTAATATTTATTAGGAACGTATTAGGAACTAAGTAACAATTATACAAGTGACATGACGAAATACATTATTGTCGAATAACACCTAAAACCAAATTATGATGCAAGCATAAGGTTTTACCCAACCATTACATTGAAAAAACAATTTATTTATACAAGGAAAGTACACTTTTATTTATACTTAAAACGTGGAATACCGTCAACCTCCAAGAATTTAGGCTCGATCGAGTTTTTGTATCGTTTTTGTTAAAACACAGGCTACCAAAGAAGTTATTAAACTGATACCATCGTTCGCCACAATTTATCGTACATCCTCTATTAACGCAGGTCTCTTGTGAATTTTAATACTTAATTTAAATCTTAGGTGCACCACATTTATATAAAAAAAATCAGGACAAAACTACGAATCAACTTACCGACTTTTGAGGTGAGGTATGGTTTGACTGCTATTATTTATCTTTTTTTTCATTTATGTTACGAAAGTAGCAAACGAGCATGCCGCCTATGGACATCTGTAATCAACCCCAGATAAGATCACAGCCCTACCTGAGGTCGGTGACAGATACGTTGCTACCTCTGAGGACTAAATTGGAACGCCTCGAATAAGTATGTCTCCCTTACCACAATATATAAAAAAGGCTACTAAAGCTCATAAAAACGAATACATAGGTATAGATATTTAATACAATAAATTAATACATAGAAGAAGATATATTAAAATAAAAATTAATAAAAATAAAATTATGATACCACACATACATTACATAGGCCTTACGTAGGTTTTACGTGGGCCTTTCCTATAGGTAGTTTTTGTCAGTAGTCACCATGCATGGAATATGTATTGGTGACCTTAGTAGGTGATGATACTACACTGGAAAACGTTGCTGCCCATGTCCTAGATTTTGATCCTTAAATACCCCCTATGAAGTCCAGAGGTAAGGCAGGATTAGTGCTTTTCAACATCGACATCGCAGGGCAAATAATGAAAGCTACTATTGAACGAGAGTAATAAAGTTACGCATTTGTAATTGAATTCTAATTCATATCTCATTTATTCAAAATGGATTCATACAGATCATTTTTTGAACGTCAAAATCTACCACCGAAGGTTTATTCGCTATGGAGAAGAAGCTTCAAAAGTAACTCCATATCTACGTGCATAATTGCATCGTTTAACAAAATGTTTATGTTTTTACTGTTGGTACTTATAATGAATTTATTTATAGTTGAGGTGTAGTTACGTTTTCATTTAAAGTTACTTTCATAAAACTCCTGTTATACTTCTACATAAAGCAGTTTATGAACGTCTATGGAGTGCAGTGAGTACTTCCCGTCAAATTGACTCCACGTTCGTTTAAATTTTACAAAAAAACTTCCAAAGAATAACAGCGCCAAGTGAATTTATTGTGATAATTCCTAATTTAAAGATTAGTAATGAATTTCCGAAAATTAAATCAATTATGCGAGCGTCAAACTCTTGAATTTTTCATGCGTTTACGAATCAGGAGGTCTAAAGTCTTAGATCTTTTTGCTGCGTCGGCATTTAATTTACAATCAATGACCGATAATGTAAATTATAAATTATAAATTAATTGTTTTTAGTATCCAACTCATATTGACTGCTAAAAGGCTGTTGTCCAGTTCGTGTATTACAGCTTCATTATTTTCTAATTTGGCTGATAATTGAGTTATGGTTAAGCTACTTTTATGTTGTAACTTTACTTGTTTTAAAGGGTTTTCTACATAAATAATTGAAAAAATCATGTTTTTCTTTAATTATCTACAAAAACCTTTTTTATTATAAAAGAAAATAATTATCCGAAAAAAATAGAAAAAAACATGTTGTAAGACTTGAACAATGCTGTGGAATTCTACGTTGAAGGTGGTAGAACCTGTTGTGGTTCAACTCCCTATTTCTGCCATACCATACCTATTTCTGCCTTGTAACAACAGTGTTCCGCGCTGCTGTGTTCTGGTTTGAAGGGTGGGGTAAGGGAGATTTACATATCTGAGGCGTTCAAACTTAGTCCTCAGTTAGTAACGCATCTGTGTCTGACCTTTGCTACTTCAATGTTATGTAAAAACAAATTACGGCTCTTTTGCTGCTTCCAAAATATATAAAAAAATACGGCGTTATATCGGTTCGTCTTTTGGCCCATTGGGGCAATATTAATGGCAAAAGTGCTTATTGTAAGTCTCGTACAACTTAACATGTAGACACCCTACTATTGGCTTTCGAGTTCAGGCGTTAGGGTGGCACAAATCACGGTGCAAAGTAGGATTGTTGAAATATGTTTTGGGACACTTTGAATCGATTAGCTTCCTACCTGCTGCTTAGCAGGTAATCATTTGTATTATTTCTTGCCTTTACGTGTTATTATGGAGAGATGTAAAATATTTTACAACCTGATTGTGGCTTGTAAAATAAGTTTTGATATCGTATTTTAAATAATAATGGCCAAAATACGGCCAATAAAATGTTCATCAACGCAATGCACTAAATGCATTTTTAATAAGTATATAAAATGTTAACCTATTCCGATTCAATAGATACACCGATAACCAAAAATGTGAGTATCTTGTAAGGGGGCTCTTGTTTAACTGTTAATTATTTTGTGTAAACATTTGTTGTTATAGCGGCCAAAGTTAAACGAACTTTGCAAAAAATAGATATATAATTAAATAATAACATAACTATTTACGGTATAACATTAGTTTAGTTAACTAATTTCTCGATAGACGCTTATGACTTACACGACAAATCATGTATCTGCAAGGCGCTCTTTTTTATAATAACTTATAGGATAAAATTTATAGGACGATAAGAGAGTTGTTGCCAATCTCTGACTCATTGTAATAACTTTGTTAAGTTGAATAATTGTATGATAATGATCTGAGATGAAATAAAATATTATGGATAATATTTCAATAACTTTTAGTAGTATTAACTATGGAATGTCTAATTAAACACACTACAATGCGCTCAAGTCGCTGTTTTTATCACTCTTCGCACACGAAGAGCAAAAAAACCTAGAACTAAGACACAACAAAGGTGGTAGAACTCTTTGTTGTTCGACTCCGGCGGCACCACCGCCACACGTATTTCTGCCTAATAACAGCGCTGCTGTGTTCTGATCCGAAGGGTGTGGAAGACATTCTTATTTGAGGCGTTCCAATTCAGTTCTCAGTGGTAGCAATGCATCTGTGGTCAACCTCAGGTAGGACTTTCATCTTATCTGGGGTTGAGTACAGATGGCCATGGGCGGCAGTAACCACTTATCATCGAGTGGACTGCATGCTCGTTTGCTACTTCCATGCTATAAAATAACATTAAAATGAGAAATAAAGTCTAAAGATAAAAAAACTTGGCGGCATCATCAAAAAGTTTATCGACAAGAAAGACGATAGGATATAGTTATTAGAATAGCGTTATTCTAATAACTATATCCTATTTATACAGCAAGCATTTATATATGCAAAACACATTTAAACTTTCGTCCAATACTCAGACATTATATTAAAACTTCTTAGTCAAGATTTCCCAGATTTTCTAATAGCTTTTAGCATCTGACCATTGACATAAAAGTTACAACGTTATATATTTGCTTTAGAAATAACCTTTTTGTAATCTATAGGAAGGTGGTTTTCAACCTGTTTGTCGACATTCAGGGGGTCACGTAGCCTCTATAAAAGTATTGTAGGGGTCACGAAGTCTTAATAAAGAACAAAGAAAATTCAATAATATATTTCGACAATAAATTGTTAGTATACATTTATGTTAAAAATAGAAATGTATTAATGATTTTGTTACGTATGATATTATTACATATATTTAATGTATTTAATGTTTTTAAAATACATTATTCAGTACCTAAAATAAGAATATATTTACTATTATATTTACTTTATACTTTAGCATCGGTTAAGTATCCCCAAACTAATTATGAAAATATTATTATATTATTATTTGAATGATTTTATTTACAAGTAATTTTAATTTATTTGTTACATAGTTAAATTATAAAATACAAAGCGTATCTATTATATCGAATTATGATAGTAAATGCATGAATTGTCACAATAAATAGATTTTTATTACGAATTTCGTATTTAAAACATTAATCAAACATCGCCTAGAATCAGCCAAGGATAGGGGGTCGCGAAACATTTTCAATTTCGCGACCCTCTACCCTCGACCCCCTGATGCGATACTCTATAAAAGGTTGACGTTACCATAAGCCGACCGGTTACCAGATTGACATACCAATAAACCGATGGCAGCCCGTGTGGTCTTCATTATGTGACATCGGAGCCTAAACATGTTGTAAACTTATACAGTGACTACCGTTTGCATCGCGAAACACTATACCAGTTTCAAAGTACAAGTATGGTAATCTTTTAAGTTATCGACGAAATTACTTAATAACTGATAATGTATGCAATACTTTGTAACTATAGCTTTGTATTAACTAAAAAGGGAATACGCATATTTTATATTTTAGTCGTTTATTTACGTTGTTATATATTATCTATGTACTGAAATTGATTTAATTCTTATGATGACTTTATTAGTAACTGAAATACATACTAGTAATAAATAGATAAAAATATTAAAATCATATTTATTAAGCATCCTTAAAAATATTATATATAATTAGTGGATATCATTGTTTATCAATCAATTAATAATACTAAGGTTTAGTCAGATTAAAACTAAACTAATCTTAATATAATAAAATAACGAATAAAAGACTATTAAATGTATTCATGCATAAAATCTCCATGTACCTATTTATCAGCTTTTTGAGGACCACTGCTGGGCCTAGATCTCCGGGTGTTGATGTTGCACAAAAAGACGCTACTGGCTATCTTCTGGATTTTTTCCTAAATACCGACGTTTATCTCTAAAGATGGAGTGACACTATTACTGGTATATTTAAGGCCTATACCAGACGACAGAACATTTCCACATTTTTTTAAAGCTTGGAAGGAACAAACAGCAGTCCCCCTGATAGTAAATGGCCACTGCCACTAATGGACTCGTGAAATCAATCCCAGATAAGATCAGTCCTATCTGAGGTTGACCACAGATGCTAACCCTGAGGACTAAGTTGGAACGCCTCGGATAAGTATGTTTCCCTTATCACATAAATTTATATTAGAGTAGTGTGATGAAGCATATACTAGTCTACATAAACTTTATATATTGCGATGCAGTCTCCCGCACACCGTTCAAAAGGTATTAACAGTGTCATCGGAAAATCAGCACCTCTATAAATGACCCTTCGTGATGTGCCGTATGGAATATTCATTAATATACTTAACAAGCAACTTAACGATTACTGGCTTTGAGAAGATAATAATAAATATGCATATAGCTTATGGCTTATGCCGAACGGAAATATTTTGAATTCCTCGAAATTTCTATAAATTAAACGGTATTCTCGAAGGATACCGTTTAATTTATAACGAAAAAAAGTATTTGCTTAACTTGAATATTAACTACTTTTACGAAAAACATTATATACAGTAATAAAGTTATTTTAACAATCATACCGACTTCTACGTTACTAAAAATAAGAAATAATTGTAATTAATTCAAATAAATGTTACTTTAGTACATAGTGCTGAACTCGGCGCTCGTCATTCTGTATTCCTCTGAATTACCACGTAAACTATGCTAATATGAGCGCCAACTTCAGAACTATGTCCTAAAGTAACATTTACTTAAATTAATTAAAATTATTCTCTACTTTTTAGTGACGTAGAAGTCGGTTATTTTTTTTTTTGATAAATAGAGTTATTTCATCCTTTTTAGTGATAATATACGAACTAGAACTACATGCTTGCAGGGCGCTGCTGCGCTTGTTTTTTTTATCTTTTCTTACCGAACCTATTTTGTACGTTCTTACCAAATCTAACCGATCTTATATAAAACTCACCATAAATAATATAAATCAAGCTTCGTAAAACATGTTTTTCCTCACAAAATTTTGTTCTTTTATCCATTCGAAAATCAAATGCAAGGAAATATTTTTTAAATAAGGATATTTATTTAAAAATTACGAGGTTTCCTACAATAAAATGCTACTATGACATCACTTCTCAAAACGCTATCCGCTCCCGCGTCCATTTGACCGAAGCTCATGTTCTTAAGTATCTTTGGAATGCACATGTATTTATAATTCAGTCAGGTGGGATGCACAGGGATAATATCTACATTACTTATGCATTTAAATTACCCGCGGTATTGGAAAACATGTTGTTTTTTGTATTATTCTTAGGTTTAGCTCTGTAATATTGATATTAACATTTTTATTTACTTGAAGTACTAAGCAAGCTTTTTTGCTATTTCCATATTATAAAAAAACATACAAACATAGAAACATACAACCGGAACTAATAAAAGCGTGTTAAAATGTATCAAGCCCGAATTGGTAACATCACAAATTTAGAACTGTAAGTTTTCTCGAGATGTTTTCTTTACCCTTAGAGTGCTTATTAATTTCTTACATACACATAGCTTTAACCAATAACCGTCATAAAGTGGATGAACTAATAAATGTATCTATTATTAATAATTTGTATTAATCATACAGCAGATTTAAGATGAGATAAGAATAAGATTTACTTTAAATTTGCCTTCAATTATTAATTTCGAAAATGATAATTCTGTCCACACTTTAATAGAAATGCATAAAGCAGAAGTTATTAAGAGTCGATGCAAGTGTTTGAGCATTTCGGATAACCATAGGGTTGGCACTATAAATATTTTTAACAGATGGCCGAAAAATTTTAAATACGTATGAGTTTTCTTTTAAGCTAATGGAATGTGTTTATTTTGACCACTCATGTTTTTTCCTTGTTGCATGTATTTCCTTAAAAACTAAAATGTGTCTCAACGTTCCAAAGTGAAATTGTTTATAAATAGAAAAAAAATTAAATCAGAATATTCAGCGAAATTTTGAATTAAAATTATTCAAGGTCAGGTATGCAAAGTTCATAAATGTTAATAAAATCATTAATTTATTTATTTATCAAAAAGACCGATTCATTGATATAGATTATCATGTAACACACTTAAAGCGCATATTTTCACTTTTGCAATTAAAAGTATCAGGTGAAATATTTGAATAGTGACAACCCTAGTTTAAGGGCGAAGTAAGCCCCTATCTCCCGTCTACAGTCAGCCGCGCAACGACGAAGGCGACAATACGTATTGTGTAGGTTAAGTACATTACATAAATATAAAACTAGTTACGCCGATATGGATACTTGAAGAATTAAATCTCATCAAATCATAAATGTGGAAGTAGTAGCCAATTCTGATACAAAGTTAAATGTTGCCGAGACAATATGATGACTAGCGCTGTCAAAAAGTTATCATATCAAATGTAAAGCTAATGTGCTATTTCTACACGCCCTAACTCTACAAGCACTAAATTTATAAATTCTACACCTTAGTTAGAATATGTGGCTTAGTCGTTTCGTTTTAGTTAGTACACGACCTATAACTTACGTCAGTAGTAAACCTACTTGAGCTACATTTATGGAATTTGAGTCAGCAGTATTTGAGTATTTGAGCAGTCTCAGGAGTATTAATAAATAAACCAAATTTAATGTATCTATCTCCAATAGTTGTGAAGGGGTGAAATGTGGCTCCAAATGATTCGTGTAATATAATCACGTTGTTAAGCCAGCCTTCACCAGAAATTTGCTTAAACACTCCCCTGTTTCTAGATACGGAGAAGTACTCATATTCGAAGGCCTTGACGTACTCATGTTCTATTCCAGTGGCACCACCGTCATAACTATTTTTCCTTATAACAGCAGTTTTAAACGCTGCTCTGTTCTGGTTTGAAGGGTGTGGTAAGGGAGACGTACTTATCTGGATGAACAGGAAGACTCTGTTTCCCTGAACCTAGATTTTGTCCCTTAATCCCCTTTAGACATCTACGGGAGGAGGAGTGGAGTTAGTTATATAAGACCAACACTACGCGACGCATCTTTATTTTTTATGGTTTAGAAGTAGCAAACGAGCAGCTCACCTGATGGTGTGTGGCCACTGCCGCTCATGAACATCTGTAATCAACCCCAGATAAGATCACAGTCCTACCTGAGGTCGGCAACATATGCGTTGCTACACCTGACGACTAAGTTGGAATGCCTCGAATAAGTATGTCTCCCTTACTACACCATTCAGACCAGATCACGGCAGCGCTTAACACTGATGTTATTAAGCAGAAATAGGTGTGACGGTGGTGCCACCGGAGTCGAACCACAAAGGGTTCTACCATCTTTTAAAACGTACTACATATAGATGACACGTGTGGCGGAGCGGTCACCATTCCGATCTGACACACGATCCCCGGAGAGAGATATCAGATTGATGAATCTAGATTTTTATTCGGGGGCTGGGTGTTCGTATATTCGTCCTTGTGTTTCCATGGTACCCACGACACAGGAAAAACATCTTACCACAGGAATATAAACCTAACACTTTCCATATATTATTTCGCAAAGCTGAATATGTGGGTAATATGACAGGAATCGAGATTTGACAGAACGTGGGCGGGTTCTTGATTCATACCCGTAATTGTACGTTCCTTCAAGATTAATGTGGAGATCTTTCAACATCTCAGTTATAATGCAAAATTATAAATATTTAACAGGAAACTAAAAACAACATTTTAAGTACAGCGTAAAGAAATCACGATTATATTTCAAACGATTGAATTTTGTGTTAAAATCATTATAATTTCTTTGTTTTGGATATTAATCTACTTCCTTCTCAATCTATCGTCGGATTCGATTATTATATTTAATGTTAAATCGGTCAAATGTATTTCTTGATCGATGGTATAATGCAAGTTGTCGCCTACGCTTTATTGCAGGAAACACTATTTTATATTTATTGATAACTCAATGGTTTGAAATTCGTTGTCTTGTACTGAAAGCTCAGGAACTTTTTCATAGTTTCTAGGTAACAAACGACCACACACTTCACTTGATTTTAAATGGTCACCAATGGGCCCATGGACATCGGTAATCAACCTCAGATAAGATCAAAGTCGTCCCAAAGGTTGGACACAGATGCGTTGCTACCTTTGAGGACTAAGTTGAAATGCCTCCGATAAGTATATATTACCAAACCCTTCAGACTAGAAACCAGCAGCGCTTAACACTGCTGTTATT
>DWPW01000513.1:0-11329 GCA_018252015.1 Astraptes brevicauda
TTGTTACTATAGAATTCCAATACGAGACATAATATTTTCAAAACCGACGCTGAAATTTATTCTTGGCGTACACGTAAGATTTCCTGATTCTATTTCGAAAATCAAAGGCCTGAATGAACTTCTCTTATATATATAACCTTTTACGGAGCGCGAACTTTCAATAATTTTCAGAGGATAAATAAAATATGAGGTTCTGTTCAAAAATCAATTTTACGTTAGGGTCTGAAGATCCAAAGTCAAATGCCACACAGAATTCCGAACCAAATGTCACATATTTTGGCCGTTCCAAAAAAACTTAATTCAAGTGTGCACTAAGGGTCAACATTCCATCGTTCAATCGTTATTCGTATTGTAGATTCTGATAGAAATAATGATTGTCACTTGATGATTATCACTTTTGATATACTTTTTTACATATAATCTAATATAGCTTATTAAAGATTGTTTCATTTAACTTTCTAATATATAACATTTTCTCGTGAATATATAAATTTACTTTCTCACCTACAGCCGTAACAGCCTTGTAATCACTCTTTTGAATTCTCAGTCACTCATTGAATCAAAAAAATGTATAGAATTTATCTGTTATCATTTCATCAGACCATATTGATTGATTGCCTTAAGGAATTTGTTTCTATAATGCTTATGATATTTTTAAAAATATTTTCTTTCATGTAAGAACATAGATGACTAAATTTGTTTGTGCATAAAAACATTTATGGACGAGCTTTGTTTTAAATTATAACAAATAACAGTTTAATATTCGAGACAGATAAATAGGCAGTTCCTTTAAGAAAAAATACTTGTAATAGTTTAAATCCAGACTAAAGATAAATGTATTTTTTCTCTAAAAGAGATTCGAATAAAAATTTGTAATATATATTATGCTATTGGGGTATTCAATTAAACACTAATTGGTATTTTAATGTATAAATATTATAAATATAGTTGTATACTTGACATAACCGCTCTTTTATTTCTAATAGCTTCCTATAGTTCATTCACTAGTTTGTATAGAGGCATCTATGTGTGTATGACTTCGTAAATATGCACTCTGTATTCGTATGAGTGGCAGACAGCAGATCTGATGTCATTTGATCGTCATGCTCTCTGGTCTGAGACCATTGGTGTAAGTAACAAAATTTACTGTAATTTCATCCAAGAGGATATGTTAGATGACAAGTAAATTTTAATATAAATTATTGTATTTTTGACAAAACACACATTCAGTATATAATTATGTATGAACAACAGTACATCTACACATAGTAAACAAGCCCAAATCATTGACACAGATTAAGAAGGCGGATATTTAAACAAAAAAATATGAAAAACAACTTTTCTGTAATAAAAATACATTCTAAGTAATACAAAACCTCTTGTATACCTTATAAATACATTCTAAGCTTAACTTAATATAAAGTACATGAACAAAAGAAAAATCAATAACAAATCATAATAACGATTCTTGGCACACTCGAAAAAATTACATTAACATTTTTATTTATCTTACATTTTTGTAAACATCTCTGGCATACTACTATAGTTCGGGTGGTTTCAGGATTATAATTATTATGCAGATAATATTATTACTAATTATATCTAAGGAAAAAAGTGTTTACATAAATTATTTGGAGGATCACAAGTGGGAAACATTATGCGATTATAGTTTGCGTATGTTCTTGTGTTTTAGGTGTAAATTCTCAGAATTTGAAATTGTTATTCCATTGAAATGTTGAATGTAACTAGTGAAATATAGACATGCATTGATAGCAGTTTTGACGTGTAAAGTTATTGATTTGCTCTCAGATTATCTATTTAACAACCAAGTAAGAAGCAATACCAGCCACTTGTACATAGTATGTATATATTTTCATAATAAAATCGAATGTATCTGGAGTGAATGCCTATACCAAAGTTTATGTTATTATTTGTTGTATTTTATTAAAATAAATGCAAAGTGTAAATTAAGTAAAACGATTTTGTGACTAGTAGGGTGAGTATAATTAAAACAACTAATCCAATCCATTACTATATTAATTAATAATATTCTTAGTGCTGCATAAACAATTTCTTCCTTAGATAATAGTTGCATTTAACCTTAAGAAGTATAATGTAATGTGTAATATATGTAATCTCATTACAATTTGAATAAAAATAGCAAAATCTTGTCTAGGAAGGCTAAAGCTTATAAACTATAGGTACAACTTATGTGGTAAATTATTATTATGTTCTATTTATTACTTGTGTACTCCATTTACTGGTTTACCATTTTCAATTACAGTTTTCTCTTCAATTAAACTAAGCGAGGACACTGATATATCATCTTCATCTGTAAATGGAAAAGTTACATTTTTAAATGAATTGTCAAGACTAATTTGAATGTCTACAATACTCATAGATATTACACCTACCAATTACTCCAAGTTTTATACAGAGGAACAAAAGCTAGTGTTATAAAGACATAGGAAGTGCAATTAAATGACTTAGAAACTGATGAAATATGTGTGTCGTGACTTTTGTTTCATGAGTGAAAAATAAAGTATTGAAAAATTCAATGTTAAACAGAAAACTACAAAAAATACAGTCAAACTAAGAATCTCCTCCTTTTTGAAATTCAGCTTAAAAAAACCCAAGTACTCTTTAAGGATATAACATATTGCTATAAGAACCTAATGAAATAGTTCTTTTGGTAAGCAGGCAAGCATAAGTTTTTCACATATTTTTTTTCAAATTTTTTACCTAGTATTGATTGTTACTAAGGGTGGGTTGCACCAACTAACTTTAATAGATTTTGTCTTAAAAGGGCTGATTTGGGTCCGCGTGGGATTCTGGTTGCACTCGTATACCAGTGTTTTATAGATACGTTTCCTACCATGCCACACGCACGCGTTTACTAACTTGCATGACAGTCACAAGGCACCGACAACATAACATGAAATGTGATGTTTGTTGCACTCACCTGAACTAACATCAGATTGGTTCCTTGGGCTGAGACGGCAGCCTTTCGACAAGTAGCTTTTCAGTTTCCCAATCGAAGCAAGTATAAGTCTGTGAAAAAGCAATAAAAGTAATTATTTTTCATATGAAATAGATACTAAGCAGTCAACCAACTACAATAATAATACACCAAGAGGAAGAGAACTGTAACTATATGCATGACGTACTGTTGGAAGAAAGTAAAAATTACCATCTAGCAGACATCATTTAAAAAGTTAACTTGTTTCTTTGTCTGCCAACTCGTGGCGCAACTTTCCTTGTATTCATATACACGAGTTTTTATTTTGCCATTCTTTGTAAAAACAATAAAAAGTTGTAACTTACAAGGTATTATTTCCTACACATACCCTAAGAAAGGCGGGCTGGGAGACAGGGGGCGAGACAGGTACTCGGGGTGGAACTGTACGGTGACGTAGTACGGGTGGCTGTCCACGACGGCCACCTCCATCCGCGTGCCGCTCTCGTCCTTGCCCACGAAGCGCAGTCCGGCCGCTTCCAGCTGCTCGATGTATTCGGGATTCACCTCGTACCGGTGTCTGTGACGCTCCTCGATCGTGTTCTTTTTGTATAATTGAGCTGTGGAGTGTCATTAACGTTTTTTTAAATGTTTTGTTGGAACCCTCTGTGATTCGACTCCGTCGGCACCGCTGTGACATCTATTTCAGCCTTATAACAATAGTTATAAACACTGCTGTGTTTTGGTTTAAAGGGACAAGGGTGATATACTTATCTGAGGTGTTCCAACTTAGTCTTCAAAGCTATAACATTTTTTTTTATGTTATGGAAGAAACAAACGAGTATACAGTCCATCTGATGATAAGTAATCACTGCCGACATCTGTAATCAACCCTACATAAGATCACAGTCCCACCTGAGATTGAGAAATAGAGAAAATGCTAAATGGATTTGAAATAACTCAGCCATATTATCCATACATTAAGTCTAAAATTTGTGAACCTCTTTTTTTAGTAATAACACTAATCAAATGTGAATTCAATTAGTTGGCTTGGTCTGTAAACCTTATCTCGTCTAAAAGTAAATCAAGATGCTAATATGTTTTTAAGTAATTTGGGCCACGAGAATCATAATGGTTTTCATAATCTTTATTTAAAAATATTATAATGACCGTGACATTGCACTACTTCATATAGCGCAAACAATGTTTAATTAAGTACAATAAATATTAGTTTCAGTACAATAAAATATTGCTTATTAATGCAACATAACCTTTTATAAAAAAATGCTTGAATACTTACTTTAGCATAATATGTGTTTTTTTTATGTCAGTACCTACTTTCTAAATACTTTACGCACAATATGTCTTTCAGAAGTATAACATAAGCAATATTTTAGCATACCTCACTTTCAACAAGTTTAATTGTTTTAAAAAAATATTTATCACTGTTTGTATAGCAATTGTTTGTCTCTATTGCATATATTGACTCATCTTGAATATAAAATATAATGTACTCAAAAATTTTGCTTTATTATTTATATCTTAGGAAATTCAATGTGATTGAATAATTTCCTATAGAGTCATGAAATTCGGACATATTTAAAGCCATGATTATAGGTTTAATATTTGTAAAAAGTGATTTAATTCGATAAGGTTTTATCCCTTATCTTAATTAATCACCAAATGCATACTGAAATGAATAATAAAGATAAACTTACCTACTATACTGGGTTCCAAAAATGTTTTCCTTTTCCCGAGCCTCATTGTACCACCTAGGTTTCCTGGATGATGTTCAGGCATGTCTATAACTAGCTTATCATCACACTGAGGATTCACCTCAGTTGTGTTGGCTCCCTTCAATCCCAGGACATTTCTAGAAAACTCGATAACAGCTGCTTGCAATCCTAAACATATGCCTAACATGGGTTTCTGAGTTTCTCGACACCACTGACAGGCCTCGATTTTACCCTCCATACCTCTCTGACCGAATCCACCTGGTACAATCACACCGCTGAAAATGTATAATTACGTACATTAATTTATCATAATTGAAAAAAAAAAACATAACTATAATGGGTAGTTAGTGTTTAGGTATTGACTATAAGGACTAGCCTAAAAATTTTCAATACAAAACTTAAAATGACTAATTTCCTCTTCAAAATTTTCTGTCAATTTTTAGAAATATTTACATAAGCAACATGCAAAAGATTGCCACAAGTTTTTTCTATATGATTAAGAGGTTTTACTCTATAAATGCATTAAGAACTTACTCGCTTTTGCATAAATCCTGCCATGCCTTATGGTAACTCACTGGATCGTCAATTTTGGTTTGTTTTTCCAAATAGACAGCTTCAATGTAAGTAAGATTCAGCTTGCAACTGGCGGCAATGCAGGCATGCTGCAAAGCTTTCGTGACACTGGCGTAACTGTCTTCTAGTTTCGTATACTTTCCTACGAGTGCGATGTTCACTTCCCTGCGTAAATTGTCCACTCTCTTTGCCAAATTCCTCCACTTTTGCATAAATCTATTAAAAAAGGAAATGTTTATTCATGTCAATCCATCTATTAAATATTAGTAGTAATGGTATTTTCAACTATTACTCCTAGAACGATAGGTGTCCAGTTTAAAAACAAATATGAGTATACCACATTTAAGGGCTCCTTTGTATGACCTAATTTATTTTAATCTGCCTAATCTCTACAAATGAGAACACACTGCAGTAAATGTCTTCATACTTAGTTAATCTATAAAAATATATCCTTACTAATTATGTGTGGAAGTTATGAATACCTGCTAGGCCGTGGCATTGAAATATTGAGCTGGAGCCGTTCATTCAGGTATTGAACGACGCCTTGCGTTTCCATTAGAAGCGGGACATGGTACACTGAAGTCAAGTCATGGATGCAAATAACCTGCAACAAAAATATACTGTGAAATACAAACAGTGTTGTTGACATCTATACCTTTGTAATGCTCACTCTCTTCCTGTGGGTATTGATATTAAAGGATTAGATCGCAAGACAGTACACACAATTTTTGAGGAATTAAAAATAAAATTAAAGCCACTCAAATTACCCGTTTTTAACATTAATTGCAGGTATTGTTTTCCATATAAATTACAGTTATCTCTACCAATCTTGCAGAACAACAATGACTTATACAGTCATAACATAATACCTTAATTGTTTTAGTCATGCAGGAAATGAAAATGATTAGTATAGGTCACTTTGTATTGAGCACAGAGAGTAATACTGTTATAGTATTGGTGAAAGTTTCTTATTTCATAACTACAACTAACACGTTTAAAATTTAAAAATATAGTGCTTCAAAGTTTGTGTAGTGGCAAAGGAGATATTATTTTCAATATACATTTAATCTTATTAAACTGATAAGACAAAATTATACATAGTCTTGTAGAAGTACCTACCTAAATAAAATAAAATACAAAATCAATTCTAATATATAAATGAATACCTACTGTTTTAATAGTATTTTATTCAACAAATTCTTACCTGCTCAGGTCCAACATGGCAAAAGTTGGAGATTTTCTCTTTGACAGTGTGATTGATAGGTTTCTCAGAACGGCACAATATTAAATCAGGTGACAAACCTAATCCCCGTAGCTCTCGCACCGAGGACTGGGTCGGTTTTGTTTTGGGCTCTCCAGTTGCTTTCGGCTGCAAAGATAGGGTCTATACGAATGTGTCTGATGCCCAAATTTGATGCACTTTTACATTTAAAACAAAAATTTTAAAGTTGTAGAAATAGTAGTTGTAAAAATTTAATATGAATTAATACTTTTTTAACCTTAATAAAAGCTAAAACGTATCATAGCGTGCTTTCAATCTACTATAACTCACCACAGAATTGCCAGCAGCTTTTTGGAATAAAGAAGTTAGGATAGGTGATGTCTGGTACCTCTATATGTTTACCAATAATCCATATAAATGTTACACTAGGAGATATTCTCTTCATATTCATAGACCACAGAGACTGCATTTCATGGCATGGTGTTTTTTTCTTTTTATATATTTAAACCTAACAATAAGGCTGACAGGCTGCCTGATGGAAGGCAGTCACGATTACCTATGAACATTTGCAACACCTTAATGTAAATGCATTTTTAAACCATTTTTTAAACATACTTAGTTCATCTGTTGAAATTTTTACTTATCGTAATATTGTAAATGAAGAGATCAATAATGATACAAGATATTTCACCAGGAATTTTTATGAGTTAAAGAGATTTATTTGGATTCTTGTTCATTTTAAGTAATCAACTTAAATATTTACTACCTACTTCTTTTTTTAAATAACATGATAAAAGACATACCATTGATGCGCAAACTCTTGAGTCCTGAGCTCTGATGAAATCTTGGTAGAAAGTTTATTGAATGAAAGAAAATCTATAACCAGATGTTTACTCTAGGATTTCATTATAAACAGTCTAACAAATACTATATTAAAAAGGACGATTTTGCATATTATAAGAACAATAAAGAGAATACTGGTGAAATGTTGCATTGCATTCAGTGTTGATTTCCACTTTTCCAGTTGTCGCAAACAGGTATTAGGTTCATAAATATACTTACCATTGGTACCAATGAAACATGAGCACAGCAGAAGTTTTCCCTTTTTACACGAAACTGAAATTGTCTGAATGCCTCTACAAAGGACATGCCCTCTATATCGCCTATTGTGCCTCCAAGCTCCACTATGCAAACTCTTGGAGGACTGTTGTCTGGTGTTACCGGGATGTGGGCAACTCTTTGAACCCATTCTTGTATAGCGTCAGTTATGTGAGGAATGACTGAAATTTTATTATCATTTATATAACAGGTGGTAGGACGAGGATTCAACTGAGATGTTTTGGTGAAAGGGCATAGTAGTTGGCTTTCATATGAAAGGGCTCTCAGCATTGTACATGTTTAATATACATATAATAAATTTCAACTAAAACTACACACTTAGAATTTTAAAAATCTCTTTCCTTTACTGGATATTGAACAAGTCTATTTTGTAATAACACACCCTAAATTAATACACCATGGCATTCATAGTACTTTCAGCAGCATCCTGCAAGTACAGGGCATTCTTCATAATTGTTAGGGATATCTCCAAGATATTTGTATTATATTACAGAATACAATGGTAAAAAATAAGCTTCTGTTGACCAAATATCAAACTCAATAGTTTTTTTTTATTACATGGAAGTAGCAAATGAGCTTGCAGTTCACCTAGTGGTAAAGGGCCACTGTTGCTCACAGTCATCTGTGATCAACCCTAGTTAAGTTTAGGAGTCATGCCTGATGGTGAACATGGATGCGTTGCTAACTATGAGGACTAAGTTGGAATGCCTCAGATACCTATATCTCCCTTACGACACACTTCAAATCAGAACACAGTAGTGCTGAGCACTTGTTATAAGGCAGAAATAAATGCAGTGGTGCCTTCAGAGTTAAACCCACAAAGCATTAAGATACCTACGAAAAAATATTTGCAACAAGGCACAATATAAACATATGAAATAAGATATGTGTAGAGATATGTTCTTAGATCGTTATATATTTAGAATAAAATTTAGGTCACACTAATTTGCCAGCAACATTTTGCTACTTTCTCTAAAGCTTGTAGAAAGTTAATCAAAGGTAAAGAGTATTAGAAATATTGCAACCTATTTATTAAAATAAACGGGCTCTTATATACTACATATGAAAAATACAATCCAAGTACTCACCCTGCACGGTTTTTCCAAGATAATCGCCTCGCCTTTCGCGTTCGATAACCTGTTGGTATATTTTCCCTGTTGTTATGTTATTGTCTCTATGAAGAGTTATATCCAGGAAGCGCTCGTAATTCCCAAGATCAAGGTCAACTTCGCCCCCGTCATCTAACACGTAAACTTCACCTACAAATTAAAAATAGACAATGTATTTCGAGGCACATTGCGGTCACCATGCGGGTCAAAATAAAAGCTTTGCAAATCAATTTATTTACCGTGCTCGTAAGGCGAAAATGTTCCAGCATCTATATTGATGTACGGGTCAATTTTTATTGAAGTCACATCGATACCACAACTTTTTAGAATTGTGCCAAAAGAACTTGCAATGACACCTTTTCCAACGCCACTAATTACTCCCCCAGTAACTAAAATGTATTTCATTTCCGGCATATCTATTTACTAATAGATAATGACATACATTACATGTAATAAAAAAAGAAAATTGAAATCGTATTGCTTGGTATTACAAAAAAAAATAACCACGCAAAATCAATCACAAAATAAACGTGCACGCGTCAAATAAAAACATGAAGAAATTGCGGCGCGCGCCATGCGCATGCACAAAATTAATTTATGTCGTTTCCTATAAATTACTCTATGGTAAGTCGTGACAGAGATATGTCAATATACGATAATTATCAATTTGTCGAATTAATAATGTTCGAAAACTCTATGGTACACGAATATGTATTATAGCTTGGAGGAATAATGATATATAATTCCTCAAGTATTATAGGTAGATAAATAATAATATGAAAATAAATTAAAATGAAGCTCAACTTGACCATCTATGATGGGCTCTATCATGGGACCAATGGGTCAATATCATATAATTTTTATTGCATAATTATAAATTTTAATTTAAATCTATTGAACTTTAAACTTTATTGCTATGTAGATACAGAAAATCTACACGAAATGGCAAGAAGTAGCAGCGGAAGTGTCATAGAAGCCGATTAGTATGGAAACCGCGTTAGCTAAACAAATACAAAGAAATCAGTAATCGTATTTCTACCAATATGAAACCTATATTTTTATTGGTTGCCTGTTTTCAGCACGGTTAGTTATGACTATACAACCAACAGGTCAGGTCAGGTCCATACAACCAACTATATGCTGTCGGTACAAACTTATAAGTTGTATAAACAATTAATAATCTTAAATTAAATTATCAGACTATCAGGGGAAGTGTTGAAAAAAATGGTAAGTAACGTAACCATGTCCACCGATTGAAAATTTAAATTGGAACCTTTTTTAAACTGACTGACTAGCGTTTGATCATAGACTATATTATAGACTAAATAATTTTGTCAAATAAGAGTTTTTATATGGAAAAATGTAAAATAAATATACAAATACATTTATGTATGGCAAGAAATACCTTCATTCGATATATTATGTACTCTGCTAACATGCTTGCACTGTAGAACTCCACAGTAATTGTTTTACTATACGCAAAACAAAATTGACGTATCTAAATAACCAACAAGCACTGACGTTAAATATGCATAGCAGTTCCTAATGATAGTGGTAGCGATCCGACCACTTTTTAGTATATATATTTTATCTGTCTCTAATACGTGAAAATGTCTACAATCTGTGCAATGCAACAGCGTTGCTCTGATGCAGCCATAAATTAAAATTGACGTTTCGAGTATTCCGACAATTGACTGACGTTTTAGTAAAACTAGTTTTTAAATATTATTTCTGTTCCAATTTTTTTCATTGAACCAATAATGCCTAAGTATTACTGTGATTATTGTGACACATACTTAACTCATGATTCTCCAAGTGTAAGAAAAACCCATTGTACGGGGCGCAAACACAAAGACAACGTGAAGTTTTACTATCAGAAATGGATGGAAGAACAAGCTCAACACCTCATTGACGCTACGACGGCGGCATTTAAAGCGGGAAAGATTGCGCAAAATCCATTTGGTAACAAAGGGGCAGCCATTCCTCCTCCTTGGGACCCTTCTGTAATGGGACCGGGCGGTCCTAGGCCTCCAGTACCGACGCCCGGCGGTCCTCCTGGCATGCTGCCACCGCCCACGATGGGGCCTGGCGGACCTATGGCGCCGCCTATGATGATGGGACCACATGGCCCTATGCCGCCAATGATGGGAATGCGGCCACCTATGATGGGCCCTATCATGGGGCCAATGGGTCCTATGGGACCCATGGGTCAAATGCGTCCACCTCTAATGAACGGTCCACCAATGAACAAATAGTGCAAACCAACAGAAGAAGGAATATGTGTTTACTGACTGATAAATCAAGTTTTTAGATTTAAATAATGTGTCGGGAGGTTATAAACAATTGTATCATATTGAATGCATTGTTTTGTACATTAAATAGTTAAGTGTAATTTATTGGTTGTTTAATTTAATGATCTAATGTAGGTACCTAAGTATGGCTTGTGGGTAATATTTTTGTGGCCCGCAACATTTTGTTCTTGATTGTTGCTGACCTATTTTTATTCTCTAAAAAGATTATTTGATGAGATGATAATTTCATAACACTGCATTAAATTTTAATATATCTGTATTTCAGGACTGTGAACTAGCTTAGCCACATTCAACCTATAAAT
>DWPW01000514.1:0-11329 GCA_018252015.1 Astraptes brevicauda
TCAAGTATGCGGAGCACCGCATACCATTTGTCGGAGTGATACACCTGCATCCCCTGAATAGGCTCTATGCACAAACTATGTAATCGTTTTTTTTGTAGCTTCATTAGCTTGTTCAATTCTAGAGAATTTTTTGGGGACCCAATTTGAAAAACATCTTCATTGCCCGCTCCCTGGCCCAGAACCTGGGTACGCCCATGTAATTATGTAAGTAGTAGTATATACTTATTAAGTAATACATCACACTTAGCTTAAAAAATTACTCGTTTAAGATACAAAGAAAAAGACATTAATGTATTTCCTGAACCATTTTTTAAAACTATATTGCATACTGCGTATATATAAAGTTCTTTAAATCTTTGATATTACTATCGATATTAAGGTTTATTATAATATTTGCTCTCGCAATAAGGTCTGGGTGGCAACTGAAAGTTGCAACTCATGCAACTAAATGATTCGGGTCTCACGGGGCGCCGTGGACTACCTATAGGTTATACTTATTCCTCTATGCTAATTTAGTGTAAATGATGCAAGAACTAAAATATACATTATAACTTGCCAAATAATCCATCAAGAAATAAACGATGTACGATTTATCGTTTTCTTAACGACTCTACATAGTCATAAGTAGATATTTTGTAAAATGTAATCCCAGTGTACATTTATTAATATTAATAAGCCTCAGCTAACGGTCATCATAGAACATTCTTGACAGATTCATAAATTGGATTTTTATAAAAATATTATATTTTATTACATAAAGTCGTGAATGTTTTATGAAATTTAAAGCAAGTTGTTTTTGTCTGAGTCTAATTTAAATTCAACAATTATATCAATTGGCAAACCTTTTTCATTCATAATAAATTCCAGTGACACAAAATGTTATAGACTGGACGTGTAACCCCGTGTCCACTGCGGATATGAATGTCAACAGCGGCGCTGGCCGCGCCTGACCTCCCTGAAATTAGCGCTAGGGCACGCTACGGCACAGTCAACACTCCACCTTAATGACGAAAGAATAAACACGGCTCATGCGCTGTTTGCCCCACGGAGCGGGCAGCCTTTGTCTACGCACGCTCGAAACGCAGCAAAATATAGTCTTTATTTATTATTTATACATCGAGAGAGTTTCCTCCGTGTTTATTCTTTGAAATGGATGTGTGCCCCTCCCCCGAGTGGAGTTTCTCGCGCCGTTCCGTTATGAAAACGCTCACTCGTGCATAAATACCCGCCATTTTGTCGATGTCTCGTTTCGATACCGAGCCGGAGATCCGTTATGATAACAAAGTAGAATAGTTACATGGCTACTACGAAACGCGGTGTAGTGTCCACTCGGCTCGAGGACTTATCGGGTCGTATTTGTTATTTTTCGATGTTTACTCTCGAGGTGTGGACGGACTTGTTCGCTGTGGGAACGTCGCGAAGAGCGGCGGGCGGTGACGCGCGCTTTCGTCCGTCGGAGAGCGACGTTCGCTAGTTATTCATGGGTTAGGTGGGTGAGAGTTAATGAACGGGCCCCGTCGGCGGGCGTCGCTTATTGCTCTCCGACGAGGCTTGGACGCTCTCGTGTCGAGTACTTTCTTTTCAATCTCCTTGTGCATAATGCTCCGTGTTTCCTTGCACGCACTCTTCAGCCGAGAGCGCCATTCAATTATTTGTTTTACTTCTAAATGACTGTTGTTTCTCGTCGAGCGATGCGACATTTCGGGTGTGTCTGAGGGCTTTAAAGCGTGTTCGAGAACTTTACACCCACTTGGCGGCCGAGCGTGATGTTTTTCTATCGGTGTACTTAGGTCGCACTTAACTACCGAGATACCCGTATCGGTAATTGTCAATAATGGTACACAATTTTAAAGCTTCTTTCGTAATTATATCACACTTTAAAATCGGAAGGTTAAATGAGGAGTCGTTATGGGCAGCTATAATATCGTAGGGTGCAGAAAAAATCTTCAATCAAACCAAATTGGTGGCCACCCAACCGGCTGTCATCTCGACAATACAAGTCAATTTTGGCGCCAATAACGAAGATATTTGGTTGAGTAATTCAATAGTGTGTTGTTTTATTTTGGTTGTTTGTTAAACTGCATAGAGCTCATAATGGTTTAGCAGACGAGGTGTCGGGCCGACAGGCTGCCCACGATCATAGGTGTTCCAATCCTGCGAACGATGACGGTGCGCTATTCGGACACAATTATTATAAATAAAGACTGCTCTCGTATTTGTTTAACTCTTCATTTGGTGTAGTGATTTTTTCCAAGCGTGAGTCTACGATTTATTTCTTGTGAATAGGTACGTAAAGTATTTATGTTGACAGATGTCATGGACATTGGAGCACAGTGCTTCGTGCTTGTTTTAGTTTATCTTATGTTAAACTTAAGTATTTTGTGTTTCAACTAGGTCGTCAGGTAAATAGAATTTCTAACATACTTTAGTATAGTTAAGTACATACGTACCAAATCTATGATGATACGTAGGTACCTACAGTCAGTCTCTTTATAAAGCTTAAAGGTGGTAGAACTCTTTATGGTTCAACTCCGGTGGCACCACCACCACACCTATTTCTGCCTAATAACAGCAATGTGAAGCGCTGCTGTGTTCTGGTTTGAAGGGTGTTGTAAGGAAGACATGCTTGTCTGAGGCGTTTCAACTTAATCCTCAGGGGTAACATCTAAGGGTAGCAACACAGCCATAGTCAATCTTAGGTAGGACTTTGTTCTTATCTGGGGTTGAGTACATATGTGTATGAGCGGCAGTGGCCACTTGCCATCAGGTGGATTGAATGCTCATTTACTGCTTCCAAACTATAAAATAAAAAAATATTTCTATAATCAGTCTAAAGATAATATGACATTTATATTTCACACTCAAAAATTATAAGATTAGTTCGGAGATTGTGCCTACTATACGTTGTTAACCTATTTTTACTGATTCGATAGAACGAAATTGATTAAACCAATACTTTTATGCATTATGAATCGGTAACGACAAAAATACAGTTATGATAACAAAAACCTAAATTCATTAAGAACGGTCGGAGCCTACAAACTGATTTGTACGTACGCCCGAGCCTCTGATTGTCGCTCGGTGCATTGTGCCATGCTTGAGTAAACACGCGCCCGTCGCCCTGACAGCCGATCAATGCGCCTCATTTATTTAGTAACTTATAAAAATATCACGGAGCCCGAGCAAAAAATACTAAACTCCAATAAACTTACACGCTACAGAATACCAACTTTACAATACTAGCCCTTATTGACACGTGTTTAAACTCGCGAGTGTTGAGAAGGAATTTACGCGTCTGCAAAACCTAAATTGGTGTATTTGAATGCTATCAACGGAACGTGAGTGAATGTAGCGACAAATGGATCCGAATTTGGTATTCCGTAGAATTCTGCGATGTTTTTACAGGTGATAGCGAATTCTATCTTCATTGTAATCCGACGAATAATCTGGGAAGCATAGTAAGATCCTGAACTACAAAAAACGGGAGACAAGAACAGATATATTTCTGTAACTATTCTTAAACATACATATAAACAAAACATGCATAGGCAGCAATCATATTAATTTTTAATAGGTAGGTATACCTAACCAGTGGTATGGTGACGGTGGTATCTACACAGTGGAATTTTCGTGAAATTAAATCATTTGTTATTCATTCTGTGTAAACTTAAGACCAACTAAGATAATAGAACTCTATGTGTTTTACACTCTGGCGACACGACCGCCACATCTACATATTTCTAGCTAATAACAACCGTGTTGCTGCTGTGTTCTGGTCTGAAAGAGTAAAGGAGACAAACTTATCCGAGGCGTACCAACTTAGTCCTCAGGGATACACACGCATCTGAAGCAAACCTCAGGACCGTGATCTTATTTGGGGTTGATTACAGAAGCACTTAGGTATAAGCTGTACAATAATTTGATACATTGAAACGGTTCTACCAACGTTAACACGTCCTAGAAGAATAATGTAATATAAGTACCTAACTAAAACAAACATATCCCACGGGCACCGTACATGTTTCCGGGATAAAAGCTAGCTTATCTACGTTATTCAACAGTATTTATGTACAGAATTTTATCTAAATCCGAACGGCCGAACAGCCGTTCTAAAGCTAGGTAACAAATATCCATCCATCTTCACAAACTTGCGCCTTTATAATATTAGTAAGATGGATTAGAAATTTATCTTGGTCTACAAATACATAGATGTGCACATCACAAGTTCAAAATATAACAGAGGTTGAGGTCCACTTGCAGAAATAATCATGGTTAATATGTTTCGAAATCTTACCTAATCACAATTACGCAAGCAAGTCTATTCCGGATTGTGTTAACATTTCCTCTCCGCACGCAAATCAATTTTTTACGCTTATCAAAATATTTGCCCGATAAAAACGTTATTATGTTGCCTATGCGAGTTTAAAGCGGTTTAATCATTTCGTATTGAGCAAATATTAATACTGTGAATTGTAGTGTAAATATTTGGCCGCGTATAGTTCACGGTCGGCGAGAAGGGGCTGAAGGGGAACGGCGGAAGGTTACATAGTATTTTATAGGTATATTAGTATAAGCCAATGGAAGTAGCTTACAGTAGGTATGCGATTTGGTATTTTGTCGAAAAAATATAACTTCTTTTTATAGTTTGAAAGTGGCAAACGAGCATGCAATCCACCTGATAGCAAGTGGCCACTGCCGCCTATAGACATATGTAACCAATTTCAGATAAGATCAAAGTCCTGCCTAAGATTGACCACAGATGCGTTGATACCCTTGAGGACTAAGTTGGAACGGCTCGGACAAGTATGTCTCCCTTACCACACCCTCCTGTTATTAGGCAGTAATACGTGAAGCGGTGATGCCGTCGGAGTCGAACCACAAAGAGTTCCACCACTTTTTAAAAGTACTACATTTGCAGTGTTTTCTCAACTTGTTATATAGATACATTGTTACTATTTATGTTTGTTTGTTTCCTTATCAAAGTATATGTAAATTGTTACTCGTAACCTACATAAACAGATTAAGAAACATTTTATAAATACGTTACGTAAATTAAAAATATGCTTCGATGTAGAGGTAAATCACTGCTTTTAAAATTAAAGGTGCAAATAAATATGCTGTACAGTAGATGGTATGTGGCCATTTGTACATTTGTTTAGACTTTTGTAAGTGAAGGCCTTCCTACAACCGCAGACGAGTTGCTACACCGGAGCATTATGTCTTAGAACAAGTGTATGCACCTACACCTTACCATACCGGCAACCAGAACCAACTTCGAATGCCAATTGCAGTTATAGAGCAGAAATGTGTGACGGTGGGACCAACGTGGCCAATCTACATAGTGGTTTATGACCTAAAAACTACAACAATAATATTCTGGGAATTGTATGACGATTATGATATGTTACTTCAAAATCTTCTATGAAATAAGTATTTATAAAAATTCTGGTTTTATTTTTTAGCGTTATGTTTCGGTTTGTAAGATTAATAAAGTTAATAAGGTCAATAATACTTGCTTAAATATTTATTTTATCACAAAGAATGTTGTAACTTTAATGGGGATATCAGTACCTACAGATCAGGCAGCCCAATAATTACAATAAAAATATAAAAGTAGGTGAAACGGTAATGTATAATTTATTTTATTTAAGAATAAGCTACGAAAATTCAAAACATCAAACTAATCAAACATAATAATGAGCATATTGAGAATTTATGAGATAGGTAACCTAACAAAATGTTCGCCTAAAAGTTTCGGATTCGCAAAAAAATCGCAAAATCTATTAGCGGTGGTCCTACGCAAACATCGCAACTGTAATGCACTTAGCCTTACAAATTTCGACCGCTACACAAAGGCTACCTGCCCCACAATACATCAGGTGCATTATCGTCTTAGATAACTAATCCTATGCCACAATGAAACAGCAAAAACTCCATTCACAATAATATAATCTCCAAAGAATCGTTTATAGTTCGTCGTTATCAAAGAAAGCGCGAACTCAACCGAGAATACCCTATTTATCGGTAATATTTTCGCGGTTATTACACAATTGTGGTACGGGAAACTAATCATAGGTTTTTTTCCGTAAAGACACAATTCGAATTTCGAATGATAGCCCATTCGCAAATTTGTTTTGACATGTTGGCCGCACTGAATGTGCGTCCGATAGATGAATGAATACCGAGCTATGATACCATAAACAATTTTCATTTTTTCTGTCCGGGATTCAAAAATAAGGCAGATGATTTTATTGCGGCCAATCTCCAACAGGAAGCGCATTGAAATCCCACGAGGATAAGAGATTAAAAATGTGAAATTGGATTTTTGGATTATTATACGGATATTCGTATCTGTTGAAAGACTTTCGGTTCGATAGGGGTGATTACACTCAATGATTTTTTTAGCTTAAAATTAGTCCACTTCATCTAAAGTGGCCATGGCGGTGGTACCTGAGATTTATTTTTATTTAAATAACTTTAATCACCAGTTTCTTTTATTTACTATTCATTTCTCTCCACGAATAGTTTTATTTTCTACATCGGGTTGATTAGACTATCATGGAAGGCAATAAAATATTGTACTAAGACATAAACCTTCCCGACAACTGTATGTAATTTCGTTTGTGATAGCACCGGCAAAAATAAAAGCAAAATGCTGATTTTATTGCTCGATCCTCTTGGAAATAAGTAAATAGATACCATGTGCTTACTTTTGCATCTTTTGTTTTCTCTTTAGAGTTCATTAAGTTCAATATTCTATAATGAACGAGTAAGATATTTAGCCTAAAACGCTGTTTACTTTTATATTGTAGAAACTGGCCAAAAACTGGTTGAAACTGGTATCGTCGCGGAAACAGCGCACCTCATCACTATCTCGCCGTTGCGTCATAAGTTTATTAAAAATGGCAGTCCAAGAAGCGATTGCAATGTTTAAGCGGGGCGAGTACTCGGCGTCCATCGGCGGTTTGACAGCCGTCATTGTTTGAATCACGGCCATTATCTTATTGCTCCCATTAAACAGCTCGAGGACCCGCATGCGCCGCATCCGCCCGCCGAGGATCGTGACCGCACAATGGGTACCGAGTGTTGCGTGTGGGTCTTTGTTCCAGCACGAGATGTGACACCGTAGACGTGTTATCTACGGGATTCCCGTCGATTCCCACCAAATTCTAGTCTTAATGGCACGGAGATTAGATATATAGGGCTATGGAGTAGAGACTCTTAAGACTTCCACGCAAAAACCGCTGCACGCTGACACCATCTCGGATTGATCGATGTTTGACATAAGATGTTTGATATACCTATAGGTATATTTCAGAATAACTTAGTATCAATTCGTAATGAATCGTGGATTAAAGTTTTCCTCTTTATGTCTGGTCTAATACTACCTACTAGTTGCATCTCTTTCTTTTATCAGAAACTCTTTACGCATAAAAGAGGTAGATAAAAAAAACGCTTTCTACACTCATAGCCTCACAGTAGGATTTTCTCTTCTGTCGTGGGTGCCATGGACACACATAAACGAATACACAAACACCCAGACCCAGAGTAAAAATTTAAATTCATCATTCAGATATGTGTCGATAGATCGAACCCAGGACGCACTGCGTGGCAGGCCATTATGGTAACCGTACGGACACGCGGATCGTCGAAGATAATTCATGAAAACTCCTTAATTCTAAAAAATGTAGCATATCAAAGGCATCAACCACCAATGACCGATGGCACAGGAATATCTCTATTAATCTATTACTATCTATCACTATCACTTATTAATGTTATTAGTGTTTGTATACTTTACCTACCTATTTGTAGCCATGTCTTACTAGTCTATTCTAAGATCAAGTTCACTTCTATTACGATTACTAAGTACCTATATCTAAATTATCTGATTACTATTTCCGACGAAGAATCAGACCCGATTACTGCTAAAGTCTTTCCACATAGGTCAAAGTAGGTAGGCATCTGAATCCAATTCACAGGAGTACCTACTCAAATAATAACTTTAATCTTCGCAAATAAGCAAACTGACATTAGCAACAGCGGAAAGTAAAACAAACAAATCGCAATCAGATATAGAAGCGGGAATGCCTGTGGGAGTCTTCGTATCAACAGTGGCGGCTCGGCGGGAACATCGAAATTTACTTAAGTTAAATAACGAAACGCGAGCCCTCTGTTTGCTCGCCCCGAACGTCAAATACTGCGGAATATTGTGGACGCGCCGTTCCAACTTCGCCTTTATTGCGGCCTCTGTTTAAACTCCGCTCCACTATGAATATGCAGCAGGAATGCGTTTAACTTCCACGTTTCGGTCGGCTATTGCCCCGCTGATGGCTCGATTCGCTAAATGTTGAGATTCCTGAGCGCTCCCAAGTGCTCTTTTTGAATGTAACCGCGGGCTTACGAGGTACCCGGTCTTTGGTTTTTAAATCTCACAATACTATGTTTTTGTGAATATACTTTTCGAGTGAAATCCGCTTCACATAAAACCTGATACGGCAATCGGTTCAGGAGTGTTCCAATCAATGGCGTACCTATGCTATGCACCTCTATTTCACAAGCACTTTGCTTTTACGGCAAACAAAATAATATAGAATAAAAAATGTTACGTGATAAAAAATATAATACCTATCAGTATACTTGGTTAATCTAAAAACTACGCTGAACACTTTCATTCATCTCTGGTTTATAAATACTAAAAACACTTTTTACTGTACATCTTCCGAATCAGTTAATACATATTCCAGATTCCTCATATACCTATTATTTATTTGATCACGATAATACTAATTCTTTAAGTTGGTTCTTTATTAGGACTATCTGGAAGAGTGTGTACCAAAAGATAACACCGCTTTGAACGTTATATATTTTTTTAATTAATTTAACATATCCTTATCGTAATCGAAAATAAAGTTATTACATATGTCATAGATTTTATGTAACACACTTAGCCGACCTATCACAATCATCTTAAACTGTTCTTTTTCCTTCAAAAGGCTTTAATTCACTTTAGCACAAATAATTTGACCAACATTTCTAATTGAGTGGTACTACATTCTAATAGCAATAAGAAGCAAACCAACAGACATGCTAACGTGCTAACCTAGGTCACTCAAAATAGTTTCAAATGAACATCGGTCTTGGACAAAGGAATACTCGAAATCGCCAAGGCAAAGATCACGCGTTTGAAGAATGGAACCTGACACGGACGCTCGTCACCCATCGGGCACGCGCGCCGATGATTGCGACTGACAGGAGGGTGAGGATTACTGCCCACTAGCACGATACCGACAAGTGATAAGTAAACAGAGCTATATGACCGGGAGTAAGACACATACATTATTATTTGACGTTCTTTCGAAGTTTTGAAGATCATCATCTTTTAGGTCCTGCTGTGTACTGGTCCCTCCATGATTGAGAAAGGCCTGGAGCTGCTACTCACGCAGTTTGGTGGCGTAAGGTCTCCGTCAAAAATTTATGACTATTATCTAAAGATAGGCTGTTAGCTTGGTGAGCACTCCGAGACTTAAAAAAGTTTTGCTATGATCTGGATGGGCTATATCCAGCTCATGACCATTCTAGGTAACACCAGGACGTGGCTTAACTTTTTAGATCGATTAAATTTACACACAGTTATGTGTGTAGGTACACACATACCTATGTACAAACCTACAACGTAATAGTGATACGTGAAACGTACGTGGTGATTTACCTCTAAACATTTTATTAAATTCCTAATCCAAACTGTACCTACATATTTCTAAATATTAGGTTAGCAAAATTACGCTTAAATAAACAGCCGTAATTACGTGATCCATTCATACGAAGAAGTTGAGATATAACCAGTTAATTACCTAATCGATTACCCAATCAACCTGCAGCGAACAATGACCCGAGCGCTATGTGATGGATTCGTGCGAACCAATTAATACCACCACAATGAGCCACATTATAATCGTCGAATTAGCGCGCCCCAGTCGTCGTTCGCATTGTCTCCGCCAAACGTCAGTCTGACGTTTGTTTTGGCGCGATTCCGACGCCGTAAATGGTGTTGACACCCTCAAAATGGAGATTATTCATGGATGTTTGCGACCCATTGTTGGGGTTACACAGTGAGTTTATGAAATTTATATTGACACGGCCGAGATTATTGAGTCTTTGTTATGAAGGATTTGAATTTTACTCGCGCCGCGCTCCGTGTGGGAAAATCGGGTCGCGTGCCGCTGACAGATATTAATAATGGGACTTGCGAACTGCGTATATTCACGCACACATAGTAATCTAGACCTCAATTAGGACGTCCTGTAGGTGCTTTATGAGCCTGGGTTCGATCGTATTTAATGGATGATATTGACATGAGCTATTATTTGGTAGTATGACAATATTTTTTCGCTTCATTTATTTAGCTGCACAAAATGATAATTATATAAACATTCTCATGTTGTTATGGAAAATATAGCAACAATATACCTACCTATAAATATCTCAAATCTTTTGACCTTTGATCGATTCAAGAGTCAGTTCGCATGTACATAGTTCAAAGTACCACGTTCACTAATTTGAAGACAGCACTCGAAAAAATCAGACAAGGGAAAATATTCTCGGCTCTCCAGAATCAAAGCGACCCTCGATCCACTGGAGTTTTCGCCGAAGCATGAAACAAGATGCCAACTCTAACGAGCTAACCTGAACGCATCTTACGTGTTGCCAGCGGTAAAAATAACAAAGTTGTAGGACATGGCGGCCCGAGGCGGTTGGCGCCCTCGTATTTTATACGTTGTTTGGATGTTTTGTCGTGTCGTAGGCGTTTTGTGTTCGGTAATTGGATACGGGGATGCAGGGGTCGTCGGTCATAACCGGAGGCGTGATGTAAGCGATTATAACTTGATTTATGCTGTCTGTCGGTAACAGTCGCCGCGGGCTCGAGGCCCACCCTAATGTGATAGCGTTAATATGCATCAACACGCAAAGCGTATGTCGCGCTTTGACTAATAGGTTATCACAATTACTTACAGGATTGACATAATTCCACTAATAGCCAAGTTGTTCCAATCTTTACCAAGATTTAACCAATAATGGATGAAAGACCCCAAGTGAGATAATTTTTAAGACGACTAATAATTGGTATACCTACTTTAATTTAAAAAAATATATAGTAAAGAATGTACCACACTCTTCATATCACGTTACAAAAACTCATAAATAAAATCTAAATGTATAGTGCTGATGCGCTGGCAGGTGGCACTGACATTTATAGTACCGATAGGTTCCTATAAATGTAGAGTTCTACTGAGACCCGTCTTTCCCACTGGGCACATTGGGCACTTGC
>DWPW01000515.1:0-11329 GCA_018252015.1 Astraptes brevicauda
GGTTTGATTTAATACTGCAAAAGCGCGTCCAAGTATAATGCATTATTATTATATACAGTAGCAATTGAGGTAGGATCAAGATGTTTCACAATACATTTCTGCATTAAGTGTGGGTGAAGTGCTGAAATCAAAAGATTCCATACCTAAAACGTGGACGGTTGCTTCTAACAATAAGTAAAAGTTTAAGTTGTGAGAAAGCAACGGATGTGGTTACAAATCATTTGCAACTACAAACTAATTGAATACCCTTAGAAATTTAAATTCACAAGCAAAAGGACACTACTATCTTATCTAAACCTAAGGCCACTTTATTATGTATGAAATCAATAGGCATTATCAATATTTTACAATGCTTGTAAATTAAATACATTATTAAGTAGGTAGACATTATAAAATATATGCAACTAGTTTTAAGGGTATATAATCAAAGCACATAATATTAGAAAACGTAAATAAAAAAATATCATAAAAGTAGATTCAAGTAAAAGTACATTGTTGTGGTCTCGATAATAAATAAGTAAGTACCTTCTATCTGCTAATAATTTTGTAAAACATTAATCTGTATACATTAGTATACTACTAGTAAAAACGTAGATACTTTATACACGTTTGAAAAATGGCACATAAAATACAATTGGGATTTGTTATGTCTATGTTTGTGTCTGCACATAATGTTTGTCCCATTTTTATGCATTCACTTAGACGTGCTGTGCTACTTGCATTTCATAACTACTATAACACACAATGAGTGCCATCAAAAAACTCCAATTGTTTTATTAGTAACCTAACTACGTTTTTTACTAGTACCTATATGAATGCATTACTATTTAAATTTATCCTTTATCTATACAGATAGGTGATAAATTTAAATAGTTGTGAGTAGAGGATAAAACCATAGAAGTTAAAAATGTAAGTAGGTAGGTACTCCAGAAGGGTAAGATATAAATTTATATAATTATTTATAAAAAAAACTATAAGTAAGTACACAAAGATAATAAGTAAGAGATGGTGATATATCCATGTTTAGTTGTATGTCATATCTATCTACACAATCATACAATTATTTGTGTTGTTATTCACTCTTAGAGTGTGCTGCAATACTTTTTTATACCGTTAAAAGGATCACCAGGATATCAGGGATATATCTACTTCACACTATTAGACTTTATTTAGATTACAAAAATGCCATCCGTTTTTATATATAATACATAGAAAAACAAATATAAATTGGTACATGTCAGTTTTATTCTTACATAATTATTGCAATAATTAATTACCTTTAATTCAAGAAGAGTTATAAAATGGACTAATTTATCATTAAAAGGCCACTTGCTTTATTTATTTTGAAGCATTAATCGTTGAACTATCCACTAATACTTAATTAAGATTATACACTACGATTCATACGAGATGGCGCGTTTACATTTGATTGGATTGGCCACATTCGGCTGCAAACGGTTTATGTTTATCGCATTACCGACCAGTGTAAGCGGTAATGCGGTAGCCGTATTCGAATGCATCGAATTGCCGTTTACATTGGTAATGTACTTGTTGGTCGTATTCGGTCGTAACGACCTAATGTAATCAAGCCACTTCAGTTAACAAATTCGGTTGAATTACATACAGGCGAAGCATTCATGTGAATGACCTTATATAAATACGCCATGAAATACAAAAAAATTGGAATGTGATACTTTAATAGTATATTTTTTGTTACTTAATAGAATAATTGTATTTTACTTTTATTGACTAGAGAAATGATATGTTAATAAATATTTTTTGTTAATGCGAAGACTAGATAAAACCATAGATTTTGGAATGATATGTATTGGTTGCATAAACCAAGTAATTGGATCAAGTCCATGGGTAAAAATTTGAAAACAAAACAATTCCTAAAATAAAGTATCCAATAAAATAACACTGTATCATGCGTGATGTGAAGTCTGGCATTCGCCTTGAAATTATAAATGTCTTCCATCTACTGTACATATTGTCAACTCCTTCTAAATTAGCTATTGACAAATGATGAGAAGGTATTCGTTTTCCTATACCAATTCGTCGAAAATGTTCATTAATTGTATTTTGGTCCGATGTTGGTGTAGGCCCAACATTCATTTTGCATGAACATATCCAGTATAACACAGGACTAGCCGAAGCTAACAGCCTCGTTGAAACTTGTATATGAACGAATATTATACAAACTATTGTCAAACACATTACATGCACAACATATACAAATAAGTTTGGATCATTGGCCCCAAAACCTTTAGAATGTACCTTTGGCCTATTAGGTATCTTGTGAAGATACCCAAAATTAAATATATTGTCCCTTAATCCCAGTCTAAGACATAATCTAAAATTATTTCTAATGTAAGACATGGAATTGTAGATTATAATAGATAGAATGGGGAAAGCAAGCATGAAGTTTGGAATCTGTTTTACTTTGTAATATTTTAAAAAGCCAACATTCCAATAATGACTTTGTACATAGGAATATGAAAGTGGCAATGAAGTATTGCACCACGGGCTCTCTGCATTGCCTGGTAAAACATATTCAGAGTTTGACAAAAATTCAGGTAAATGGTGCTGATTGGGTACACAAAATTTAAAATAATTGTATGTTTGAACCAATATAAACGGGATGAGAGCTATTATCACAGTTAGGCATACAGCCACACCTGTAATGCACAATGGCAATACAAGAACTGGGAGTACTAATCTATGCTTTAGGGTCTTATATTTGTACACAATCTCAGGTAAAGTTCTTTCCATCACATTTTTGAAACTTGTATACAGTATAAATCCTAAGTTAACAAGTCCATTCGACCTAGTTATAATAGAGAAACCAGCTGGTAAGCCACTAAATATATCAATACTTGCAAACCTCAATGTCTCGTTTTCAGTACATTTAAACATTGTATAGAATGTTGTAAATGCAAATAATGTCTCAGAGTATGGTGCAGAAAAAAATATGCTTGCTGGATTAACACAATACAAAATGACGGATTTATATGCCCTACACTCACTACGTAGAACTCTCAAGCTTAATTTATGTAACACATCAGCAGATTTTATAAATAAAACTAGATTTACAATGGTTGCAGATATCAATAAGGTACTGTGAAAATTTACATATGACCCTAATATACTACTTAACAAGTATGCGAAATATCTAACGAGTAACGGAAATAATGGTAAAAATGCCAAACAGTTTTCATATGTATACCCATATTGTGCTATGTGTATAAAATATTGAGAATCCCATCTCTTCATACCACCTAGAACTTTGTCTACAATAACATCTGTTCTGGTCTTGCGCAGCGCCGGGTCCTCGGGACTCAAGAATACATTAGCGTCATGATCAGGTATAACGATGTTACACACCGCTTGTAATATTATTATAAAAACTCTTGTACTAAACGCAAACCACAGTATTTTTTGTCTAGGCGAATACATGTTAATAAACTGAAACAAATAAGGTCCATTACATACACTTCAATGGAGTTAACAGCATATTTATTGGGTTTCGATTTAATTTATGAGTGTAAACCAACCACTTAATAACCGCTCCTCTTATGCTTAACTGAAATCGAATTTAGCGAATATTCAGTCCATTATGCAAAAAAATCTTATTTATGTTATTAGATTTTTGCTGCAAATAAACTAGAAGAAATATAGAATTGCCGTAACGTGATTGTTTACAGAACTTGATTTTGGCAGAAACAGAATGACTGATTATGTGACAGTAACTGTGACAACTGATGAAGTGACACATTTCACATGAAACGAAAAGGTCACAGAATATTTTTTGCTTATTTAATTGTTGAGTTTATTACATAGAGATATTAAGCAATAAAATTACATTTTTATTTATTATGATCATATATTTAATATGATATAACAATATTATTATAACAGTCGAGTTAGTGACTCAACGATTATATTTTCTCGTACTAGTAGAAATTCAAATCAACTAGTGTATACGCATCTTTATTCTCGAGCCTAAAATTATATTATATAGACTAGCGCCTTGGCGCGGCTTCGCCTGCGCAGAAGTAATATAAATTCAATTGCAACTATTTTGAAAAGCTCTTATTGTATTTTATTTGTCATAGCTGACCCCCGCTTTGTCACCCGCGTTAAAAAAGTAAAAAGCACCAGGTACAGGTATCATGTGTACTTTAAATTTACATTTAGTGAAAAAATGTTATTTTGATATTACAAACAGACCCTTCGATTTTATTTATTTATATAGAAGACAATGGGGGTGATACGGTTAGGGTGACTCTGCTAAGAACTGTTTGCAACTGCCCAATCGTGCTATGAACGTCGTACGAATATGTCGCTCGTTTCGGTTACAAATCCTATCACATTTACCAGAGTTGGGAGATTATAACGCGGGTCAAACCGAGGCGCCCATTGTTGCCCACTTTTTGAAACGGGTGTAAGGTATGTTTTTTATACCGGCCGCGCGGCTTCGATTCTTTGCCGCCACCAGCACAACGCTCGTCAACTGAAGCTCAGAGCCGGTTCCCATCAAAGCGGTAACAAACCGAGCGGAGATTAAAATGTGATATCAATAACCAATCGAAAACCGTTATTGTACATCTCTCCACCTTTATAGCTTCCCGGTATAATATGTTCACCATATTTCATAAAAAGGATTTATTAAATAAAACAAGTATTCTTATTACTTTAATAGTTGCATTGTGTCTCATAATGATATACTTACAGATTTATATGACCTTCACAAATCTAGATTTCTAGAAAACATCACAGATACACGAGTGATTTCCAATGTATGGAGAAAAACACGTGTATTAATTAATATAACATTATATGTGTCACAAACCAAATTCACAAAAATATTCATATTGTTTTTGATGAATTCAAGATAAACTAAGAATAATGTTTTAGCAAATTTCTAACTTAGCATTAATTTACAATACATATCGTTATATATTATATATCAATGACAATAACAAATTATTTAGGAAACAGTGTGGTAGTTTTGCTTAACTGACACAACTATTATATCATCAATTCATTAAGGATAATACAATTAAATAGCATTGCTTTAAATACTTACTCAATACACACAATTTGGTATTATACAATTGTAACTTCAGAGTTATTTAATTAAATGTTGAAATGAAAGTGAACATTTTGTTTCAATCTTTGTAAAAAGTATGACAGAATAATTTATTATCTATCATTATTAAGCATTCTGTCGCCTTAGATGATAAGTAGTACTTGCGCAGGTACATACTACGGTGCGTTCAACTAGTTATTGACGATGCACGAGTTCCGAGATCTGTTTACACTTTGACTGTCCATTTGGATACTATCGCTTAAGTAACTAGTAGTTTTAGCGTTTAGGTAGCCAGCCTTACTTGTCTCAACTTGCATGCTTATCTTCGCTCCTTATACTCGTATTTCTGGGCGGAATTTAAACAACAATCATTTAGTACTGACGCCGTAGTCTTAAACACTAGGACTTATAATTTGTTATTTTGCACTTGTCTGTCTCTTACTTTGAATTGACACCGCACGGGGCGCAAGTAAACTAATAAGTTTAGACTTACATATCTTACAATTGTTAGGTACTTGCGCAAGTCACTAAGTATCATCGGAGGCGGCCTAACGTACATAACGTATATAATGTAATTATATGATTGTTAGAAAAAAAACTAAATTGAAACATTTCAGATTTCAAACGCTATAACTATTAAATCTACTGATAGATGTTATGTCTATGACACCAATTTCCTAAATAGACAATTATTACTTTATTATTTGAATATATGAGACAATGGATTTCACAATTTAAAGTAACATCTATATATTTTTAATAAATGCGAATAAATGATTGGACCAGCATGACAATGAAAAATGGAATTGCATATAAAATTAATTGCAAATTTAAAATTTTAGCAGTAAAACAATTTCTATCAATAAAATGTGCCAGGAGAATGCCTTTCATCCTCAGTCCTACACTATACCCAGAACCCAGAACACATTACAGAAGTCCTTTGCTTGAAAAATATTTGCTTATAGGACTCTGTATAATTTTCGAATAACCTCTATAGCTAGATTGTTGATGATTTATTGTGTTTCAACAAATTTTATTAGGCCCTTTCAATGTTGAGTATACTCACCAACATCATAAACCTCGTATTTAATGTAGTATTAATATTTGATAATTCTGTGCAGACCACATCGTGTCAAAATTACTTGAATTTTCCAGAATAATTTTCATAAATTTTGTATTATTTTTGATCGAACCGCATCGCATCGAGCGATGTATCGTTTGTAAAAATATAAATCGGAGCAGCGCGTACATCTTGCGCATTGCCATGACCTAGAAAATATGAATAATGACTTGACAATAATATGAACATGTTAACAACACTAATTTAGCATTTTATTACATGTGTTTATTAGTATGTATGCATCATTACTTAGCCTGAAGTCACTGCACTGAGTTTGTTTTAATCAAGTACTTAACAGTAACGAATGTTCCAAAAATATGTGAGTACATATGTGTAATTCAAAACATTTTGACATTAACATTGACTGGCCAGGCATTTCAAAGTACATATTAAATAAAAAGTACATAGTAACTAGGTTTGTATAGATATATTTCATTTGTACGCGCTACTCTATGTCTACATGACTTTGCATGTGAATTTGAAATTTATTTTGTAGTGAAGCATCAGCTGACTGTTAAATATTACTTATTTACCCCAAATTTTCAAGGAAACGTTAACAATAATGTTCATATATTTACCTAAGAGTATCTTAACATAGGTATATTTATTGTAAACTGCTTAATATGTGTTTGTTTTGACACAATTAGTTACTGTGTTTAGTACAAAGTTAACCAACACAGAGCACCGCGAGAATGAAATGATCTATACTACTAGATCAATAAGAAAACTATAAATATATTATAAATGGGATTAAATCAGACAAATACGAATATTTAATGTCTTATTATATTAAAGAATTAAATGAAACTGTACACAAGCAATATTAAATTGTAAAAACGACAATTTATATTATTACCGAATTGCCACCTCACTCAGTTTAATTCAAAGCAAAACTATTTACATAAACCTAACAATTGTTTACGTAGCCTTAAAATAACACTAAAATAAGTTCTTCCCCACAATATAAAAATGAAGAAATAGTCAATCAATACATATGTATAATTTTTCTTTACAATAGTAATGTATGCTAAAACCCAATCTTTGAAAGACCAACCTCTGCCATCTATGTAATCAAAATCTATTGATAGCATATTTATAAAAAGAAATAATTTTTAATACCTAAAACGAGAAGGAATGGATTTAAATTAAAGAATTTAAGAAACCACCTACTACAAACTAGATATTTTGATTGCATTTAAGAGATGCAAACGCTATGATCTTGTGAATATTTTTTACGCCACATCTCGCCAAATCTCACTTACATCAAGGCGCTACAATAGGCATTTTTTATTTATTGCTTTAATTTTTTATTAGACAATGAGTGTATGTCTCGAATCCATAATTTTGCGTCTTAATTTAACTATAAATGTTGCCACAATATTAATATTGCTTTTTCGTGACGACTTTATAAATACCTAAAGTGAAAATTCGTTTAACATGATGAATTGAACAAAAATGACCATCACATTTAACATAAATAATAAATAGAAAGTTATTTTGACAACTAAAATCTAACAGAATTTACTTTATCATTGTTGGATCTATTACATGTTGAAATCAGTGCGGTTGTCGCCCACAATGCCCTCCAGAGCGATTGCTATAATTGCCGTTCGAATAACTTGAAAAGGACGCTGCTGTTGTAGACGCATTTTATAAATGAAACGCTCTGAAGAGCGTTATATGTTAAACGTCAAAACTGATTCTAACCCACCGATATTTTATAGCAGAAAAAGGTGCGACGAAGTCGTCAATTAACGACTATGAACAATAAGTGGAACGATAAGGAGATTGTCAAAATCGTTGCGGGCTTTATCTGGAAACGCAACTAATATAGAGAAATTGATACTCCCAGCACTATTAAATATCAATAAAACGTGGCAACACTGTCCATCAAATAAAGTTTGTAAAATTATGGATACCAGTAAAATGTATAAACATCTAAATGAAAATACAATAGTTGATAATGATTCAACAATAGAAATATAATCAACATGCATTTAATAAAATTTCTTTTATATAAATCTAGAAAACGTGAGTTTCTAAATAAACCATTAACACTGCACTAGAATCCATCGTTTTATTAAGTTTTGTTTGTGAAAAGCACACAGAAACATTCAATTATATAAATATGAGCAGGATATAGATGTTAAAACACTCACTAAGTTCAAAAGAAATTCAAACAAAATCAATTTATGTCTATACGATATTAACATACAACTCGTGCACTATAAAATAACCATTGAGTTGTTACAATGTATACATACATTTAAATCGCAGTTATCCATTGACATAATGTGACAGTATCCAAAGTCAACTGTGTGACCAGACACTATTTCACCGAAGGAACGTCCCTCGACAACAATCGTATCGACTAATTTAACACGTAGCCATCCAATAACTTTTTATACGTCACATTTTTGGGCCTAAAGTCATATCTAACGATTCAAATGTATGGATGTAAGTGAGGGGATGTGGTATTCGTCGCGGGGTTATTACGCGCCTACGTGTTAGCTCATTGACAACTGCCCCAGTGCCAATAACCTCTCCACTGCCGCATTTACGTCGCCGAATGTTGCTATCAGTGCTGAAAATTAAAGATAGTTATTGTGTTAACCTATCAAAAACTACCGGCGATAAAAATATTCATTGGTACCATAGTGACATGTGACACCATCTGTGAACCTTAATATTTACACTTTTATAACAATGAAACGTAATAATAATCTATTGAATCGTTAGTGATTCAAACAGACGAGTTATTTTTCTGTTAGAAATATTATTGGATTACAATCAATGCTGCATCACGTTTTGGCAACTTGACTTTTGTGATTGATTGCGGTATCAAGAACGCGCGATTTAGCGACTGCATTAAACCTGCGCCTAGTTTTTTTTTCGCGTTTAGTTTCCGCATCTAGCTACCGAAAAGTATCTAAATCGTCGATCACCAATGATGAGTGTCATGTCTGTTGGGGCCTTTATATGTGGTATGTGAATTAACGATTATTTAGTTACTTTACCTTGCAAGTTGGCTTCGCGGTTTAGAAAGCCCATAGCCGTGAGCTGTTCGAGTTGTTGCGAGTAGCGCTGCTCTGGGGGTTGCTGCGAGTTGGTCTGGTTGTTGGACATTGCTGATACCATTCGTTGCATGAACTGTACGGACAAACGTATTCATTGAAATATAATTCTGTGCCGCAATTTACCATTTTAATAAGTTTAGTTAAATGGCGAGAAACGATAATCACAGGATGAGTAAAAAAGTTATCAGTTAAAACTTAAAACAGAAGGTACAGTCAAGAGCGATTTACTAGCTAGAAATTACAATAGATACTCTCGCATAAGAACAAGATATCAAAGAATTAATTAAGGAATAGTAAAGTATGGGGACAAAAGAGTAGTTTTCTTTATTTTGCCATGTAAAATTAGTTTAAATAATTTGTTAAGCTTAATATTAGGCTGTTTTTTTTTCAAAATTAACTAGTTTGATTCCCGACTAGGAAAAGAGATTTTTGAAAAGTAAGCAACTTTAATTTTTAACACAATCAGCCTGCAACTTTTTTTCGCAGTTTTAGCTATAACTTATAATATTGAATTTGATTATCCAGTTCCATAGAAAAATTCACCCTGTATGCAACAAGTGTCGCCAACTCATGGTTTATGACTAAGGCAGTCAATAAAATTCGTCATTCACTGTCATTATCATAGTGAGTAAGCGAAAATGCATGTAAATGTACTCTTTCTTGTGTTTTGGTAAATACCACATATATTTCGTAAGTCAATTTTTTTTTTAACGTGGCAACTGTATTTAATAGGAAATACAATCTCAAAAAGAGTGTGGCATTTCCATGTAGTGGTCGTATTTAGTTATAAACCATTTTCATTGTTAACATTTGTATTACTTTTTTACCATTATATCTATCCTTTATGAACTCCCCTCATCTTTGTCATTTTCCAAATTCATCTTTACTGCTACTACTACATACTCTAGTAACGCGGCCTTATGTACACCGTTCGCTCGCGCCCTTATCTATGACGCTCTCTAGGGAGTCGCGTTCGTACGGTTCGCCCTTTCGCCAGTCCCCTTTACGCCGCTGATAGATATGCCTACAAGCAGCGCTCTATGCACCTTCACGTATCTATTACACCATGATTTTATTATAGTGGCATCGCATCTCGTTACATCTTTATCTCATTACAATCTTACTCACCCGTTCACAAATACTCTTCATTGACAAAATAGTCACAAGACCGAGAACACTCCGCGCAAAACAAGATTAATTGAAACAATTGGCCAAGTGGGACTAGAATGAGCACGTGGAGGTTCCGTACTATCAAATGTTGCATGAGTATTAGCATGAAATGGATCAGGCATTTCATTTGATACCTATATTGGAGTTTGTAAAAAATATATGTAAGCCGCCATCTTGTATCAGCGGCCATCTTGGATTCGAATTTGTCATAATGTACAGTATGCTACAAGTCAAGCCCTTTCATTTGATTGCCATATTTATAGGTTCATAAAAATATATGTAATCCGTCATATTTTAGTATAGGCCATCTTGGATTGAACCCATATGTAGGTGTTCAATAGATAATCTGCAAAATGTCGAAATTTATCGGTTTCTCATATGGGGACCCCCTTGCATTACTGACTTTTTATTTTTAGTATTTGTTGTTATAGCGGTCATAGAAATACACATATTGTAAAAATTTCAAGTATTCTACCTATTACAGTTCAAGAGAACAGACAGACAGAACGGACAGACAGCGAAGTTTTAGTAATAGGGTACCATTTTGACCCTTTAGGTCCGGAACCCGCAAAACAAAGCGTAGGCAGCGTGCGGCGTACCTGCGTGAAGAGCTCGGTGTTCTGCTGCGGGCGCGCGGCGGGCGCGGGCGCGGGCGGCGCGCGCTCGGCGGGCTGCGCGGCCGCGCCCAGCCCCAGCGAGCTCACCAGGCTGGGCGCCGCCGTGCGCAGCTGCTCCATGCCCTGCTGGATCTGCAGCAGCGCGTTCAGCGCCTGCACGACGGAGACAACGAATTTAGATATGGCACAACTAATAACGTTGACTGACAGAGAATGCTTATAGCATTAAGTCCACCTTTGTTCCTTTACATTA
>DWPW01000516.1:0-11329 GCA_018252015.1 Astraptes brevicauda
TGGTTTACATTTACATGGCGTATCTTATGTCTACCATCCCTTGGTTAGCACGCAACCAACATATTAATATTAGTCATAGCACAATGAACAGGTTACGTCATAAACAAATAACGTTTTCGTGAGCGACGGGTCGGGGGTTCAATCCCGCTTAATTCTCGGAACGAGACAGTTTGGTTATAATCTGCTCTTGAATTGCTATGTTTGTCGTTTTATTTCTGACGGAAATTTATTGTTCTTTAGTTTAGTAACTGGATACTTATTTCATCAACCAATTTCCTATGTTAAGCATTAATAATGATTAAAATTATGAAATATATGGGTACCTAGCATATTTTTACAATGTAGCCCTTTTAACGCTAGAATAACTCTTTGGGTTCGACTCCGCCGGTACCACCGCTACATTTATTTCTGCCTAATAACAGCAATGTTAAGCGCTGTTCTGGTCTGGAAGGTATGATAAGGAAGACATATTAATCTGAAGCGCTTCAGCTTAGTCCTCAGGGTTCGCAACTTATCTGTGGTAGGATCTTGATCTGATCTGGGGTTGATATATAGATATCCATGGAAAGCAGTAGCCATTTACCATCAGATAGATACATGCTCGTTTGCTACATCTAAACTATAAAAAGAGCATTTAGGCAGATTTCTTCCAGCCCTTTAAGGTGCTACTAGAATCCAGAGTCGAACCCCCTGGAGGTACCTACGTCACATTTATTTCTGTTTTATAAAAGTAAGATAAATTGAAATAGGGCATTCCAACTTAGTCCCCAGGAGTAGCTACGTTTCTGTGATCGAACTCGGTTGAGATTCTAAAACTAACTGACGCTATGACAGACACTCACTGGCGACAGTGCTCCATGTATTTTATAAAACATCCAACCGTTGTAGATTTCAGCAAGTTTCATAACTTAATCAACTCACAGTTTATAAATCGAACCATAAACAATTGTTGAGATCCTTTGATCATCAAACAGGATTTCTATTTGAAGAGAAAGCACCGATAACTCAATAAAGACCCGGCAATCACAATTTAGACCCTAAATCTACAACCTTAAGGTTATCATTCACTGTTGAACGAATGAAGTTCTAATCACAGAACCAACAACTGAATGAGTTCATTCCGTCCGTGCCATAAAGTATAGAGCAACAATGGCGCGCTGTTATCATAAACCAAATCGAGGAAGCAACAATCGCACAGATAAATAAACATGTTGGATTTATGGATGGGGTTGCCATGTGTCGCGATAACTCAGGACATTTTTTTGTTAAATGGCACCCTAATAATTAATTAATGTACACAAAAAAGTGATTATTAAGTCTTATTATTTCCAGCAATCTAAATTGGAGCATGGACCAGTATGGTGGCGAGCGCTTCAGGTCTGTTCTTCGGGAAAGTTTGAATTATGTGAAGTTGTTTCTCTTTTCTTCTTTCTCACTAAACCCCCTCGATGACCTCATTACGCATATATAGAAACTCCGGGTTTCGTACTAGAACGCAACAGTGAAAGGCGTCCATGACCAGGCCTACAACTGATCTATAATGAAAACATTTTACGGTCTAGGTAGGTAGAGTGCGCGCCAAACTTCTAGTCCGATCGGAATGTTAAGCAAGTCGCGTTAAAATAAGAATAATAATTGTGTTCAACCACGCCCTGCGTAACAACGGAGTGAAGCATCCGAGCGGACTAGAAGTTTGGCCTGGACTGTACTAAATAAACGTTCAAACTTTTTCTTCCTTGTCTTGCTACTGTAAACTATATTATTCTTTTCTGTTAGCCGATTCACGTTCAACCAATTAATAGGACATCACGAGGAGATGCCACCAAAAAATAACTAAACTCAACGACATTCCATTATTTGATAAGAGATGGGCCTACTATTATATTAATCGCGATTATAACAGTAAACCAATGATCCTTAACTAATGTCCTGTCTCTTCTCATTTCATAACTTGTCCATCTGTACATTGATAGCCACGTGCGGAGGATAATTATTATTTTTATAAAGCTAACCCCTCACCCACCCCTGGTTTAAGTTGATTGTAATTCTATCGACCGATTAGATGCTTGGATGGTACAAATGGGGGTGCATTACACTTGACATAACGTAAATTTGTGCAGTATACTTTAAATTTTATTCATACCAAAATTGCAAACACATAGGGTTGTAAAGTCGGCCAACCTAATAGCCGGACAAATCAGCCAGCATGGCCAGACATTAGAGGCAAGACACTTTAAATCACTAATGATTTTGTGTCGTAATACGAAATGCGACATTTTTTTTGCTTTTTTGTTTGTTTACTATATAATATGTCTAAAAATTAGAATAAAGTAGAATTAAAATTGAATGACAAATGAGGTTTTTTTAAGCCGATCACCATTATATTTGGCTGGACACGCATTCAAAAAGCCTTACGGCTTTATCTATATGAACGCAATACCTACTAAAGGATGTATTTTAAAAGTTTATAGCAGACATGCGGACATGAAGCGTCCCAAAATAGTCTCTAAGGGTTTTAAAGGTTAAGGATGACAAACGAGATAGATTTCAGGTGGAGTTTCCTATTTATTAGTTTTGTAGTCTTTCCGCAAAAATAGACACTGAAATTGAATCAGATTAACATTCATCATAAAACCGTAACTTAAACTGTACAGCAACAAAATCTAAAGCAACTGCTATTTATTATTATTACACAAACATTAATGAAAAAGGTATGTAGGACCTAATTTCTTCCTGTAACCCAACTGGCTTAGCCAGGCATGACGTCAGCAGAGAGTAGGCCACCAGCTACCTGCATTAGCAACTTTGAAGCTACACCGAGTTTGTCTTAAGATTATGTGATAGGTACGAACATTTTGATCTATGATACTGTAATAAATATCTGCACCAGACATCTCTGATGGCCATTTAGTTTGTAGTTTTTTGTGACTGAAATAAATAGACTATAGAATCATGATATTAAGTCGCCGCTCATAGACATTTTAATTAACTAATTGTAATTGTAACAATAAAACCTCGTTCTACACGAGCCTTCACTATTGTATCGTGACTACCGAGCACTGGAAACATTTAAAACAAAAATCCTATTCATCAATTGAATATTTTTCTCTGACCAGAGATTGAACCCGGTACCTATAGCGGTATGTGTATGTGTTCGGTATGTAGAATACAGTGCCACACTCGGCTTAGAAAAGGTTTGAGTAGCAAACGAGCAAGTAATCCACTTGATTCTGAGGAGTCTCCGACCCTCATCGTCATTTTTTGTCAACTCCAAATAGGATTGAAGAACTATCCGATTCCAGAGACCGACAGACACGTTGCTCCCTGTGGGAGGCAGAAAGCGGGGAAAGGGTAGTGTGACCCGTACAACCTTTGGTTACCAACACCATCACCGTCACTTGAAAAAATAGCAAACGTAACTAGCTGACCAGGCGAATATTGTTCTGCCATTTAGTATTAGAAGCTGCCCGTAATGTTTGTACCTACAATAACGCCATCTAGTCCACTGCGGTAGAACTATTATCTTCACCTACGTAAGTAATTGGTACGACACGGTAAGAAGAGTTACTTCGGATTTTTAATTGTTATGACTTTTAATAGAGTGGATAGATTTTAAAAATATGTAGCTTAAAAGTTAAATTAAGATACGTACTACGAAAATATCTGCATACCACTGAATTCCATTCAGTAGTTTTGGTGCTACATTATTTTAAACGCACATACAGGGTGCGAGTTACATTCTTGTTATATATATATAAACAGATATGTACCTACCGACATATATACTAGACACCAAATCACTCAAGTAAACGAACAAAAAAATTGGAAATAAAAAAATATATAAATTTATCGCAATATCAGCCCTCACAAGTAAATCTCATTAACGACAATAGTCGAAAATGTTTTTTTTGGCCATACAATTAGGGTCTCTTCACCGAAGGGTTGCTTACATCTGTCCAATTCATAACCCGTATCAAGAAGTGCCATTATCGCTTGCACTGAACCACTTATTTCAATACCTACTTCACGCAAACACAAAATTATTGCAAGCCATTTTGTACCTTAAATACTTATGTTAAGCATCATATTCAAGTCCGTGATATACTGTACTGCTTATAATATATAACATGTGGGTATCATAACGGTTTTTGATACTCGATGTGTCGATATATTGATTAATCAACCGTTTTTATGATATTAGATAAATATCGCACGAAATCGCATACATTTTCACATCGCCAATCCAATATGTCTTGTTAATTCGAATTTCTGTGAAATATGTCTTACTGAAGACCAAATTTGTCTAAGTTATTACCCATCAGTAGTTGAATACGGGTGAACGAACATTAATGTAAATGTCTGAAAAAGATTAATAGTATCTACGCCAAAATTTGCTATGTCCTTAGCAGTTACAATTTATTTTTAACTTCAAATAAATTTTGAGCGTTTATTTACGCGAGTATCACGTAAAGAACGATGCACGATTTTTTGGAACAAAGCAAATGCCATTTTAAGGATAGTGTACATACTTGCAACTTAATCAATATACAATAGAATATTGTTATGTGTGTGTTCGCTAATAAACGAAACATACACAACAATTAGCGATTAATAAACAAATTACTTACTCTATAATATAGATATCTTCAATAAGATTATTTACTGCACTCACAAATTAGATAAAATAATTTATTCTTTACAAAACTATTTTAATGAAAAATTAAGTAAATAAAATATACCGTTCGTCGTTGTTAACCCGTTATTCTCCCACTGCTGGGCACGGATCCACAAACCGTTTACCTGTTGGTAACTACGAAGGTAGTCACTCCCACCGATGGACAATATGGAAATCTTTAATCAATCCCAAAAGATTGAACACCTGAGAGCCCACCCTTCAAGACCACGTGGAAATCTGACATCTATAAATAGGTACTTATATAATAATCATAGCGTGTCTTTCACACCAGGACACAAGAGCAAACAGTGCTGTTGTTAGAAAAGACTAGAGCAGATTGTTTAACGATAGCAATATAAAATCTACTCACTTGCAGAAGTACTCTCCTCGAGGCGTCGACAAGCAAGTGCCACCGTTCTTGCACGGGGACGGCGAACACGACACGAAACCTGCAACAAAACAATTTTCGTTATAAAATAAACTAAGTTTATACCAATTTTTAATTCCCCTTTTCCCCTCAATTTTGCTACATAGAGGCATGGATGTATTTTTTCTTCTAAGTTCCATGACGATTGTGACTGTTCATAACCTAGGTTCCATATCGAAGACCCGCGTCGCGGAGCTGTCATCATACCGGTCCGACACGCAGTGGGTGCCGGGTTCGATCCCCGGTTAGACAGATATCTGAATGATAAGTTTAGATTTCTGTTCTGGGTCTTTGTGATTATGTGTTCGTCTTTGTGTGTTTCCGTTTTGGAAGAACTTGTTTTTGGATGTTCCTATCACATAAATACATGCTAGTGATGCTAGTGTGGAACCACGAATATTGGTCGATCGTCATTAACTAAGAACAGCCGAGTAACATCTGTATAAAGAACTACTGAAATTAAATACAAAAAAATAGTAAATTACGCACCATCCCGATTTGTAGGACGTATATTAATTATAGGCCGTAATCAACACTATCATCACGATGTGGAAGTGCGATACGATCTCGATGTATCGATCACTCGCCATCAGAATCGAGACCACCCAAATGTAAATCGGACGGAAACAAGCCATATTTATGTTTGGTTGGACCGTCTTAAGGAAATATATTGTGACCTAGATGTGCCACCTCAAGACACTTGTATATCGAAAAAATATCTAATTGATGAAATATGAAAGAAGAAAATCTATTTTAATTTGTGTATTTGTATTTGTGTGTTTCCATAGCATCCACGGCACAGAAGAAAATTCTACTGTGGGGCAATGAGTGTGAAAGCGTTAAATACATATACATATATACCATGGATCTATACAAAATTATTGTTATTTAAAATATTAGATTGATGTCGAGTTCCAAACATTAGATGTACAGAGAAAGATCCCAGATTATGATAAGAAGTTCTAACGTTATCAACATGCAGACTAATAATTAAAATTAACCCTGAAAACTATAAAGAAAGTTTCAATAAACATTAAAGATTTGGGATTATAGAATTAATTCAAATTTTGGTTGATTTTGATAACCAGGGATGGGCACAGATATCTAGTGGGTATGGACTATATTTGGAATCCTACAGTTATGTTAATTATTTATTAATCTGTACCTGTAATTATGAATCAAATTATCAAAAAATCGTTAAAAATATCTACACAATGCAAAACAAATCTCTCGCCAATTCTACTATCACTAAATACACATTTGTGAGAGATTTTAACGTCAATTTTGACCAAAATGTTTACACAACTTTACATTAACACAACATTATGTAGGTACACAAGATTATTATATGATAAAAATTAAACAGCTTTCTCAGGCTCATAAAAATGTCACAATAAATCCATATACGAATGATCCAGTTTTGATAGGTAATTTTATTCATATATGAACATTTATAAGGTAACCTAAAAACAAAAGTACTTTGCTTCCAAATCGGATTGAACTGAAGCCAATTAACTTATTTAAAATCTAAATTCATGAACCTTTGGCTACCAACGGTAATTCGACTACATAAATATTATTGATCTAATAATTGAAATGCACTGATCTGTTCTGATTTGATGGATGTAATGGATGTGATGAAGGAATGACGAGGCAATCCAACTTAGTCCAAGGATTGCAAAGAATCTATGAAATACCACGCATAGATCGCATCGCTAGAACTTATTTGAAGATGAATTTACAAAGATAGCTGAAGTATAGTTACTTATATGAAATCTTGAGGTTTAGTAACCTCAAGTAGATTTCATAGGCGGATTTATAACTATATATATGAGCTTTTCATCATGAGATTTAAATACTAAATTAAAATTTATAAAAAAATGTGACAAAACTAATCGGTTTTCGTGAATACTCAATTTGTTTGTTCGATAAAACACCGTTGTAGAAACTCATTAGAGCAAAATGAGGAATACAGCTGTCGGTGAACATAAAGATGGTATCTTTATCTATCCGTTACATTTCGAAAATATTTTCAACTCGATTTCTGAATTACATTAAGCGCTTACAAAATTTTTCTATGGAGTTGTGTGCTGGTTTTTTAATTTATTTAAACACAACCATACTAAACATTTTGCAGTTATTGTTAACTCACGATTTTTAGATTTATTTTAAAAGTATGCCGTATATTTGTGGGTACATTCTAATTTATTATATTCTTCCACGCAGAGCGATTTTGATTTGACGAAAAAACGCGCTGAAATATCAGAAGAGATTGGAATTTTATTTAGGAAAGGACGCCCGACGATAGACTTTGAATTACCAAGTCACTACTATCAAATCCTCAGCTTTGAATCAATAATCAATTTTAGAAGTAGGTACGCTGACTACATTTTTTTATGGTATGGAAGTAGCAAACAAGTATGCAGCCCGCCTGATGGTAAGTCCTCACTGCCGCCCAAGGGACACCTGTAATCAACCTCAGATAAGATCACAGTCCTACCTGAGGTCGGCCACAGAGGCGTTGCTACCCCTGAGTACTAAGTTGGAACATCTCGAATAAGTGTGTCTCCTTTACCACACCCTTCAAACCATAACACAGTAGCGCTTAACACTGCTGTTATAAGACAAAATAAGTGTGGCGGTGGCGCCGCCGGAGTCGGACCACAAAGGGTTCTACCACCTTTAAAATGATTATTTACATTGTATTGAAATATAAATTGCTCATAATATTTTAAATATATCAAACCCGTTACCAAATAACAAAAATATAGTCCGTTATCGTTTTACCAACGTAAACATATCAGCGAGATAGCCACGCGCGTGGGAACGAAGTTTTTGACAAACGTAAACATTTACAAGGTTTATTGACACTTATGTTGGACGTAAGTGTGTTTTTCTTTAAATTTCAAAGGAAATCGCAATATTTACAGAAAAGGTATGAAGTGTCAACAAATAAAAAACGTTAAAAGATATATGAGTATCTTTTTGAAAACTAGAAAATAGTTTGCTGTAATAGTCCTAAAGTTCCAATATTCCATTTCCTGGTTGGGCACTATTTTTTTTTATGGCAAGTGCTTGAAAAATTATTGGTACGATAAATTTATTTTATAAGTAAAACATAAACGGTAATGATTTTAAACAACTTTCGTTTTTTAATTGATATTACAAAAATTACAACTCAACAAAGAATGTATAACTTGATTCAATATATATTGTATTCCAAAATGCCTACATTTATATATGCGACTCGTTCACACATTATAATGAAGAAGCGAAAGACAAATAGAAATGACATAATTTTGGTTTACAGTCTTTATTGAATCTGGTTATACATATGCTGCCAATACAGAAAAACTTGAATTCACTCAATGTTTTTCCGATCATTCAATAACACAGATAATAAATTGCCGATTTCGATACGACATCGAGCATGGAATTCTAATTTCGAAATCAGAAATGGCGCCAAAAAATTGACAACTGAAAGACTCTCACGTCGTTAAAATTTCAAACATGGAATCAATTTAATGTTTTATTAAACTTGGTTCTTATTACATTGGTCTATACTGAGAAAAAAAATTCTACTCCTTTCTTTCAGTTACTAAATATTTGATTAAATCTACTTTTGAAGTGGATATTTAAAAGATTTTTCGAAATACACTATTAAGGTAACATTCATAGTCTTTGAAAATAAACAAGTAAAGCGACTTCTAATCCGGATATAGCCGGACTGTCAAAACATTATCTGCAACTTTTGGATCGTGTTTTGAATCTGTTTTTCGCAACACCCGTCTCGTTACCACGCCCAAACAGAGTCAGGAACAAAAACTAGACGGTCCGAGTGGACCTTATAAGGTCACCCTTTGTGTCGGCTGCGACGGGTTAAGGGAAAAGGGCCTGGTGGACGTTTACCGGTTTTCGTGAAATCGCCAGCGAAATGCCCGATCGATTTTGTGTTTTAAGTACCCTGAATATCCAAGTGAGAGTGATTTAACTTCTTATATACATTTAATCCTTTTTCTGACCTCAGAGGTTACTTCATATTTGTCAGTTACCTATTTCAGAAATTACTGTAACCTAGTACTTAAACTTCTCTCGTGTTTTGGTCACATTTGCCTTGAATATCTTCATTCAAACGATTGTATTTCAGTAGTAAGAACTTTCGTTTCTCATCGTGTTCTGTGTTTGAATATTATGAATGTAGCTTATTTTGTTACAACTGATTTGCATAATGTATTATCACATGATTTTATAATGAAAAATAATATCTTCAGGAAACCTATATTTAAAATTTCTTCATACTTTCCTCTATGTATACCTAATACCAGCTAAGGTCATCATTTCGTATCAACTTACACTTGACAATGGACTTTGATTCTTATACTTGATCACAAATACTACGTGCGTTTCGTCCCGTCGTAACGTTGCGACTGCTGACACAATACCCTAGAAGCGATGATGATGGATATAATCCAACAAATTCTGTTTAGGTATTGTACAGTAACAATGATTAAAAATCTAACATGACTAAACATGCTAATACACGTCCCATCAAACCATCGGAATATCGCAGACCAGCGGATGCGCCGATAGCGACCGTGGGAAACAGCTGGTGATAACACATAAAAATAACTAAATTCGCCTACGAAACGCCGCTTCCGCGAAATGGCCCGTGAGAAGCCGTACCTACACATCCGCTTGGATTTGCATAATGATAACGGATAATCCTAAACTCAGTTAAATTAAACACTAGAGATAAACGAGAATAAGTCCCGCACCTACTTTACTGGTATGATGTGTGTTGACCACGTGCTTCGAGCAAATGCACCTAATCAGGAGCTATTTTCTAAATTCAGAAAATACTTATTAACTATAATACATATTAACTTAACTTTGACATAGTGAGCGGAAGGTACCCAGATTGATTTATAAACTTGGCCAAAACTTCCATAAATCATGTTATAAAAGTAACACCTGAAAAATAGATTTACGAAATGTTATAACTTAAGCGATAAGCACTGCAACCGATAGACATTCTACAGTCATAGGTAAAATGCGTTCGAGATGTAGCTGTTCGATGAAGAATTGACATGATGTAGTCTACTAAGGTTCAGACCAAAGCGCAGTACAAACAGATTCTTTCGAAATAAGTGTAACACAAGCGCACGGCGATGAAGACGAGATGAACCACGAAGAGCACAGTATACCTAAGAAAACCACATACCAAATTACAATGGACAAGACACCGCCAGATACAGAATCGCGTGACAACCAACCGTAAACCGTTGATAGAACCTAAAATATCGTATGAAGAACAAAACGACCCGCGTCGATTACCAATTTCACGGCAGACGTAACATATTTGACAGTGCGGCGATTATCGCAATTTGCAAGTTATTTTAATCGCATATCGATGATGAAAGAGAAATCTTGAGAATCAAATTGTGTTCCTAACACAAAATTTTAATACATTTACTTGGACTCAAACAAATTTTAATTGCATGGATTGCACTTGATTTTTCTAAAACTTTTTGGGGCATATTCATCTTCCAATACTTAAATAAAATAAATTTGGTCGATAATAATGTTGGTGGACTATGGTAACGACCATATTAATGTGTCTACAAATATATTATTATATTAATCTGTGTACAATATAGAAGAATCACAATATTGAAGATTGAATAAATTAAGTAATACAGAAAGATATCAGTTAATCTCAAATAATTAGCTACTTAAAACTGAAATCAATAGACTGAGTTAATTATTGTTTAATTAAACTGTTGTCTCTTTAAACCGGTAACATAACATCAAAATCGAAAACCCGAAAGAGAAATTCTAATTTGTTTTCTGTTTTTATGGCAAACAATTGTACCTACTTGACTAATTTGTACTACTATTTGCATACACTGAATGACACTATCAGCTATTAATACAGTATCACGCTATCAGACCATTGTCTGAAGTGGGGCATTGAATGGAGCGATATTTACATACAATATTATCAATTGACCATTGATGTGTTTGTTCCTGTGGTCAATATCGTGGTCAATTATAAATGTTTACATTGATAAGGATTACTTTCAGTAACTCACTAACAAACGAATGTACATCCTTTATTATTGTTGTTTATTCTTGAAGCAGTTTATGTTTAGTATAAGCAGAGACGTATGTATTTCAAATGTCTATTGTTACCATTTATACTAGATGCTTATTTTGTTTTTAAACAG
>DWPW01000517.1:0-11328 GCA_018252015.1 Astraptes brevicauda
TAAATAACTTTCAAGTGTGCAGGTTTCCTCACCATGTTTTACTTCACAGTTAAAGCAAGCGATAATTCATTTCCAAATACGCACATAATACAGAGGTGGGTGCCCTGGATTTGAACCCCGGACCTCCCGATTGAGAGGCCGAGTTTCAACCACTAGGCTATCACTGCTATCACTGAGTTCGAGTATCATACCTATATACATTTTTAAAGGTGGTAGAATCCTTTGTGGATTAACTCCGGCGGCATTACCGCCCCACACCTATTTCTATAATAGCAGTTTTCAGCGCTGCTGTATTCTGGTCTGAAGGGTGTGGTAAGGGAAATACACTTATTCCAGGCATTCCAACTTAGTCCTCAGAGGTAGTAACAGATTTGTGACCAACCTCAGATAGTACTGTGATCTTATCTGAGTATGATTACAGATGTCAATAGGTGGCAGTCTCCACGTACCATCAGGTGGGCTGCATACTCGTATGCTACTTCCATAACATTAAAAAAATCTAATTCTAAATCTCGATTTACGTTTGTTCATTGTTAAAAATATCTTCAGTCTAGTGTCCGACAGAAACTGCGGCTTGGGCTAGCTTCGACTAAAATTGGCGAGGTTTTGTCCGAAGTGAAGGTTACTAGCATGCGCCGAAATTAAACAAATTGTTACAAATGCACGATATTGCAATAGAGATGTTACAGCGCAGGGTTCACGCACACTTCTTAGGCTTAAGGCTTAGAATTTCACATTGTTTTAAAATTATATCAATTTTAACAAGTTGCAAAATAATTTTAAACAGCCGTGAAAACTGTTATTAGTTATATACGATCAATATAAAGATTTAATACAAAATATCTACATATCGTTATATTATTTACTTTCAGCCATGTAGAAATGAATTTCTTACAGTTTTTAGACATTTGAGTATGGCTTCCGATAACCGAATAATAGGGTTCGGTCAAAAATCAACCGGTCTGACAATGATTTCTACGTATGACGCACACAAAGGAGATACTTGTGCCTACTAAAATTTTACGCTTTGATTCACTGACTAGAAAGAATAATAGACTCTCTAACAATATATAATCATAGCTTACATATAAATTATTTCTCACTTATGACAACATCGTATTATACGTAAACGAAGCTCATTTTCATAAGATAACATTGAAGCACCAGGAATTTTCATCGCCGTCGGCTCGTAGACATCTTTGCAATATATAGCAGTAACATTCAACAGAGAGAGACAAGGCTTGTTTACTCTCATACCGATAGACCTAAGTTAGAAAGAAACCTCTAAGACTTTAGCGGCACGTCTTAAATTTCCAAAGGTTTTATTGCATTCCCCGAAAGCACAGACGCTTAAACTTTATTGCTGTGGGATTAAAGTAATATTTGCAGCGACTAAATGATGTCGAGGCAATTTCGTGATATTAAAGGCTGTCTATGTAGAAGCTCAGGTCAATAGTTTGGTGTTCTGTGGATGTTTGCGCAGTATAATCAAGGAGGGAACTTTCTATCGCTCGCATTCTTGGCCAACGACGTGCGATAACACTACGTTCCTTTCCAACTATTTACCGTTAAGGCATAGTTAACGCCTCGGAAACACCGTAACGATTTCTATACGACGAGTATGATGCACAAAAGTTGCTAATTGCTGAAATTGTTGCAGCTTATTTATCAAACGTAAAATACTGTTATCAATATGTATATTTATATTAAAGACTAGCTGATCCACGCGGTTTTACCCGCGCTAAAGAAGCAAAAAGCATACAATAATATCTACCTAATAGCAACTGACATTTTCACCCGCGACGGCAGGCGCATGCGTGTGGAGAGCGCGCTATTGCTTTTTCAAAAATTAAAGTAGCCTAAGTTACGTCTTAGACCTTCAGCTATCTTCTAGTGAAAGTTCCATCAAAATTAGTTCAGCGATTTAGAAGTTTATTTCAACCAAACAGACCGACAGACAGACAAACAAATTTTTTTAAATTGTATTTTTGTCATGGGTACCATGTATATTGTCATATGCATTTAGTAAAAACATATTATTTTCAGATTACAAACAGACCCTTCAATTTTATTTATTTGTACACATGTATAGATAATAGATCAATTTTTGAGAAAAGTAAGCCAGATTAACGTTAATTGTAGCTATTTTTTATTTTTTTGCAAGTATGAAAAAAAATTAAAATAAGGTTATTAATTATTATATCATGTACTTAATTATGTCATATAATAATTGGTCAAGTGGAAATCGAATTCGCATACGGATAGTTCACTACAAAAATATTTTTCGGTATTTATTGTCATAATAGCTATAAAAGTACATGCTTTTTGATATGATTTAATAAAATATTAATTGTCTACCAATTACGGTTCGATAGACAATCCGAAAAACGCCAAATGTACTGGTTTAATATATGAAAACCCATTATCATTTTTAACTTTTTTTAATGTTGTCATAGCAGCTTAGCAATACTCATTTTGAAAATAAAGAAGTGTATAATTTTTACGATTAATAGAGAACCCTTAAAACAGACGGACAGACAGTAAAGGTCTAGTAATAGATAGATTCCGTTTTTTAACCTTTAGTTACGAGACCCTAAAATGATATTTACCATAGAATAAAATCTTTACAACGTATCAGCGAGATAGCAATAAGTTTCTAGTCGGATGACTTGGCAAAATCCTCTAATGTAGTGTAGATAGTTCGATAGATGACCTGAAAACGAGAGGTAGTATAAAAGGGATCGGAAAGAGTGCGCCTGTTGGAGAGTATTCACTACTGGTGTCGCTTCCGAATGTATTTATAGAGCTTCTTTGTTGCACTTTGAGAAGATTCGATATATACGTTATTCAATAAAGATTGCGCGAAGAATTTCTGTATTTGACGAAATAAATAAAATCCATCCCTTTGTCTGTGACTACGGAACAACTGCCAAACGCGAGCTATTGTTAGCTTATATGCATTTTGTATGTCACGAAAACATAAACAAAAATGTGTGTCTGTTTGTTCATCTATATTCTTTTCATAATGGAAAATTTTGTATTAAGGTCCTTATAATTAATCATAAAATATTAATTCTTTGGTATTAAGATAGAGAATTTTATAAAAACTTCCTTTCTACCGCCGAAATAATAATAATATTTATCTAATGAGCTGTAGGTACTGATATAGATACACAGAAGATATTCAAAAGTCGTAAAATATCGAAAATCAGATTTTGTACACGAAAGCAAAATAATCCTATTTATTTGGCACCTACTTAAAATGCACGAAAGGGTACGAACTGATCGATCCGTTCACACCCCCAGATATGATTAGTAGCTAATTGAATCGCAGAGTGAGATCTGCACAGTTTAGTTTTCCACTTTACCAGACTTTCCTTTGCTGAGCCGCGTAAAAGGGTTGAATTTGATTATCTATCTAAAAGCCGAAACACAATTTTACAAAAGTATAACCTTACTCTATATATAAATAACGCTTTCTACACTTATAGACCCACACTAGGATTTTCTCCTGTGTCGTGGGTGCCATGAAAAATACATGAAGACGAATACACAAATATTCAGACCCAGAATAGAAATCTAAACTCATTATTCAGATATCAGTCTGGCCTAGGATCAAACCCGGAACCGTGTCAGACGTGTCACGTGTCAGACTGGTATGATGACCGCTCCACCAGTCGGCAAATATATAAAAACGATAGAACGACTTCTGGACAATCATTACAGTACCTTCTCGAGCTTTGTTGTAATCTATTGTACCTGTAGTGAAGAAATAACCATGTTTAATGAATATGTTATTATATTGCTGTATAACTTACTATTCGAGATTTTTGATATCTAATAAATAAAGTATAGTCTGCGTATACGAAGTCGCGGGAAATAACTAGTACATATATAAAATTGTAACTTTTTGAAAGGTTTTCGCTTTGCGTTATCATTATCCAGTCTACGAAAACTCGTAGCAATGCTACGAGTCCATAGACCTTTCGTTTCGTTATTGCAAATTGCTACCTGATACCTCGAAAAGAATAATAATTGAAAAAAGCGAACAAACTACGATCCCTGGAATACTTTTCCAATAATTGTACAAAATTCAAAGGAGATATCGCGAAATATTGTTTTGGTTCTGTTTTCTGGAACCGATGAAAAGAGTAATGAAACATTTTTAACATAGCCCGCTGCAGTTAATTTTTTTATTAATTAAGATTCTTGTTTAAAAGATGGACTGAAAATCCTTTAATTACTGGTGCACAATTTTTAAAGCATTTACACATCATATTATAGGCAAAGCAGTCTCCGTATCGATACCGATTTGAAACGCAGTGAGTTCCAGGTTCGATTTAGGTCGAATTAAGGTTTGTATTCTGGGTCTGGGTTTTTGTGTGTTCGTCGTTGTGTATGCCCATCCTACCTACAATACAGAAAAAAATATAGCCCCCAGTTTTAGCCCCACATTTTGTGGGGCTATGAGTATAGAAAACGTTACAATTGTTGTGTAAGTGTTGTAATAGTGTAATTTCAAAGGTATTAAAATCATTTGCGGTTCGACTTAGACACCATCACCACACCTATTTCTGCCTAATAATAGCAGTGTTAGGCGCTGCTGTGTTTGGTTTGAAGGGTGTGGCAAGAAAAATATACTTATTCGAAGCGTTCCAACTTAGTCCTCAGGGGTAGCAACACATCTGTGGCCGACCTCAGATGAGACTGACAACATATCTGGGGTTGATTACAGATGTCCATGTTTGGCAGTGCCTACTTACCACAAGGTGAGCTTCATGCGCGTTTACTATTTCCGTAATATAAAAAGCCAACGCATTAGAGCAAATAATGTATCTATAAGCATATGCATGTACAAACAGAAGCCTAACTCAATGCCGGTTATTTGCCTCGCGTTAATTTGACGAAGAGTACGCACGATCACGATGTAAACAGAGTATTTGCATAATGGATCCGCCCATAGTTTTATTACTCTGTTAATCGGGGGTCATTTTTTGTTCGCTACCCGTAGGTAATCGTTTTTAGCATCAATTTTGTATTCTGAGGGCTTCCTCTCCCTCACACTGCAAATTTGATAATGAAAGGGCCCCACTTGTGTGCTGCAAAGATAATGTAAATAAGTATGCAAATTATACACAAAGTTCCATTCAAATGAACCTTTGTGGGTCTTTAAAGTTTTAGATCCAACTCTGTTGTGATATATTGGTGGAAAGATATCCACCCTTTACATGTATTTGCAAAACAAGAAGGAATTTGATAAATATTCAAATACCTTCTGGAAATAAATTAACATGACGAACAGTTGCGCTATCATTTTATGTGACATATTGTTAAACCAAATCTGTAACTTTGTGTAGCCTCAGCTTTGTATATTCACTGCCATATAATCAATGATAAATAGGAATACATAATAATATATATCAAAGTACGACTTGCAAAGAAGAATTCTCTATTCGAGAACAATGCCGCCAGTACTACACCTAGACCCGTATTATAACACCCGTATTTTGAAGTTTAGTATAGTTTGATCTTTACTACATATACCGCTACTAAGTTAAATGGTACACTCGAATATCTGAGATGATGACGTTGGGTACTGTGATACCTTTACCTGTCTACCTGCATTTGAACAATGATGCTATGATTATTTGGAGCCTAGCACGTTCATACAAATATCATTCATAAAATAACTAGTGCATAGTATCCTGCCTTCATTGTTGATATACATATTTCAACGTTAAACTTATGAAAAGTTTTGAACCTTGATGAATAGTGTCACTTGCAAATACTAGTAGTGCAGAAACGAAGTAAAAAAGAAAGCATATGAAAAGGAAAATCCAGTCGTAGTCGGTGTGTAATGTGAAAAATATTTTCAATGTAAGTAAAAGCCGCGCGTGATAGCGACGGTGTGACGCTGTGGCCATCAATCATTTATCCGTGAGTCGCTTCCAGCGATACCGCGAAAAGCTTTAAAGCGACGCCAGCGCCACTTTGATAATGTATCACATTTAAAACTGGCTTTAAAAAGCTCCCCTCCGCCTTCATTTCGCAACAAAAGGAACCGTGCAAACATAATAGATTGATACCGGATCTTGATAAGCGCATATTGAATTTTGCAAATTTTACTTTTTTATCTCCGCAACGTTGTTTATTTTTACAATAATGGCTCAATAAGGCGTTATCATTTTCGGGAAAAATTTAAATTGTTTTATGCTTTTTGCAACGTGGAAACGTTTCTTCTATCATGATTTTTAGATGCTTTTTTGTAATGTTTTTTATATTTTTTTATACAGTGCGACTTTTCTTATTTCATGTTATGCGTCTCTCGGAACATTGTACTCACTGAAAATTACCCAATAGCTGGTGAAAACATTACTAGACTTCTCTAAAAATAATGACATCATGTACTCAAGCATTTATTTTGCATAAAGGCATTATGTGTTAAAACTACATATTATCTAAGTAGTTAAATCTTGATAAAACTTAGTAAGGTGCGACTTATATGCCTGAATCTAAAACAGAGTCAACTAGCATGAAGTATGGAACGCATTTGTAACAAACGTCGTATTGCACTCCGCTGAAGTATTGTTTTTCCAGTAAGTACGATCCAATTTGAGCAAGTTGTGTGAAACGACACCCCGTAGGACGGCGTATGATAAACCGGTATTTACTTAATAGTCTCACCGCGAACGAGTAAGCTACAAAACGACACTCGTAAATAAAACTTTTCTACGTCGTGCTGGTAACGGCCGCTTTAAATTATGTGCATGCTTATACGCGGCGTTTCAGCTTAGTCCTCAGGGGTAGCAACGCATCTGTGGTCAACCTTAGGTAGGACTTTGATCTTATCTGGGGTTGATCAGGTAGACTGCATGCTCGTTTGCTTCTTCCAAACTATAAAAAGTACTCTTTTAATCCTTGCTGCCAAACTTCGTATAACACCTCTATCAATTTAGTTAGTTCACTCTAAAAAAGGGATGAAACCAGACGTGAATAAAGATGAAGCAAAAAAAATGAGCTGGGGTAAAAATAAGATAAACTGCCTTGGGGGATGGTGCCCAGTGGATGATAATGATACAAACGCGAATACAGAAACATTAGGCCAACGTCGTCAAAATTACCATTACTGCCCCAAAGCTGAGCACGGGTCTTCTCTCAGAGTGAAAATAAGTGAGGCCTTAGTCTACCACAAATAAATGGCCAAATACGAGTTAGTAGACTTCACACATCGTCGAGAACTATATTTTTAATGAACAACTTTGACGTGTAATCGTATACGTCTATATCAGTTGTCTCACGATATTTTCCTTCGCCGTTTAAGTAAGACAATTAATTTATAACGGGCATTTAATATTTAAAAATCAGAGATGTGCGGTCGAAACCAAGGCAGGTTCGAACGTCAACCCCCGATCGAGGCTTGCTAACCACTAGGCTATCACTGTTTACTTTTCATGTTATATAATTTCTCGTTCCCATACTCTTCGTAATATATCTTCGCTTTTCGCTGAAAGTTTTCTATACAACATGTCCCTTAGTTACGAACGTACCATACGGCAGCCGATCCTCGCAGTTCAAGCGTAACGAGAATTGGGTTATCAATCAATATTACTTTCCTATCTCCAATTTATGTGGAAATTCCTTATCTTTCGTAAATAGGAAAAATAAAGTTGTATTCGATCATTGTTTAAGATATAGATTTTGTGATGCTTCAATCCTATACATGTTTGCGTATATAAATATTACAAAAACATTGAAGAATATACACATAGAAAAATATAGGTGAGCGTAAAGAAAAAGAAACACATTGACAAGAAAAATAGTTAAAAATGTTACAACAGTTGATTTAGGTACTGTTATTTCTTCATTTTTATACATATAATTATATGTACTTATAACAATAGCGCGCAGTTGCTACTTATGCTTGAGTAGATATTTATTCCCATATTAGATTAAACAATCTGTTAGTAGGAAGTGAGGAGCTTAAAAATACTCTTCTTCAGAATCTAAAGAAAAAATATTTTGAATTAAAATTAGTGTGCTACGTAAATAAACACGAAAAAGAAACTCAATAATAAGCTTCTCCCAGCCTCTTAAAAAAGTGGTCCATCAGTATGCGATTCACAGGATATAAGAAATATGTGCAAAAAAAAAGATCGTAGCAAAATGTAAATCAAATTCCAACTTACATCATTTTTGTAACAACTCGTTTGATTCAAATAAAGTGAATTTAAGAAATAAAGTGCCTAACAAAGTCACACGGGAGCCTATAAAGGTGTATCTCCCTCGTTACTCCCCGGTATTTTCTTACAATCTCGGCAAGAAGCAAGCTGGGACAGCGCTCCTAATGGACCAATATATCAAATAGGATTAAGTATAAATGAGAGAAGCGCAACCGTCTGATACTTTGTTGTACGACATGACTGGAATAGGTAGCTTTAAATTGTTTCTATCGCTTTTAGAAGGAAGATATTAATTAAGAATCTGCTTTTTTTCAGTGACCAAACTTTAACATTTACATTCACGGACATCAAATGGCGTGGCCGACAAAATCGTATTTTGACTGATATGACCCGTATCTGCGCTACGTATAAATACGTTAGGTATACTTTCTTTAAAACAATACTATTATGTTAGGGCGACACGCGTCTGGTGCGTCCAATGTCTTAAATGTACAGACCTTAAATTTCCTATTCATTAATTATACTTTCCAGTATATTTCTTAAGATAGTAGAACTCTTTGTGGTTCGACTCCGACAACACAACCGCCACACCTGTTTGTTTCTAATAACAGCAGTATTAAGCTTTGCTACGTTGCGAAGACATACTTATTCGAGTTGTTACAACTTACTCGTCAGCCTTGTCTTATAAAATGTTTCTTAAGCTTGTATTTGTCATAGTTCACAAGTGGAACGAGTAAGAATATCAGAACTTTACCTTTACTCTTGTATGTCTCGTGATGTGCATCATCACAAGCAAAATTAAGTACATAGACTTATCGCGGTTTTATTCGCAGTGACCCTATCTATTCGAGGTAATCCGATGCACTAATCAAATCGATGATGAAAAGAAATAGTCCTTAAGGGTAGCGGCGCATCTCTCTCATCATTGATCACAGACGTTCATGGACGGCAGTGGCTTATCATTAGTTGGACTACCCGCTCGTTTGCTACTTATTTGAGAAATTGGAGTTTATCAAAATGTAAATACAAGCAAACGAGAAACACTCATAATAAAAATATGAAGATAGAAATGCAAACATAAAAGTGAACAATATTAAGCGCTAAGCAGCTCGCCGCCGAGGGTGAATCTTTTTATGAGATATAAAAACAAAACTTGTCTATTATAAACAGACTGCAAAGTAGCCTGACTAAATCCCATTTGAGGGCGAGAGAAGCAAGAGCGGCGAGCGTGGAGAGAGTGTGCGCAAACGTTTCGAGTTATTCCACACGAATGAACGCGGCACACTCTATCAAAGAAAACGATTTGTACACACTTTTATTCCACTGTCTATGTTTAAATGAACGAATAAGTTATATCAACACAACCCTTTATGCAGTGTTCGTAGTTTCCGACGGCAGGAAACATATGTTCAGAGAAACACGACTTCAGAGTTTATGTAAGCTTGCCGCAAACAAATCCCTCCAATCGTTCAGCTTTTATGTAACGTTCGTAAACAAATGTTATTGTTTCCGCCGGTTAAGTGCAAATCATGTTTGAATTTAGTACGGTTTGATACAAACTGTCTTTTACTCAGTCCAGTGTAGGCAAAAAGGAATGAGCGTGGCAGTAATGAGCTTTTTTCAAGATATTTTACACGCGATTAATGTGGACGGGCGGATCATGGCGGCGACGTCGCGGACGTTTTCCAGACGTTGACTCTCCCAACACGACTTCCTTCTTGATTAAAACTCGGAATAATAAACGGCGAAACAATTTTCTTTCGTCGCGCGTCGCCGCTCTTTCTAAAGCAAACTAATATTGAAGTGTACGGATAAAGAATGGCTTCTGTGATTTTCGAGTCTGTCTGTCGTAATTAAAATACTGTTTATTTATTCCATGTTTTATTAAAAATATATTGGATCAGAGAACATTTTGATCCATTATAAATGTTACATTAAAAAGATATAATTTCATTATTAGTATCTACTAAAATATGGATTAAATAAACAATAACAGAGCAATATTAAGAAGCAAATATACATTCCCAAATGCGACGGTCTCTTTAAGCATTTACTGCGCACCAAAATATTCTAACTTTACGTAAGTTAGGAAGTTTTCATTCAATTTTTGAGAGGCATTGATATTCAACTCAAATATGATTGTCATGAGTTGATTTTTTCCTTAGGAAAAGTTTCAAATAATCCTGATCCATCGTTACATAAAACTTGTAAGTTGTTCGCGTCTCAACGGATAATCGAGTTTATACTTGGAAGGCCGCCATCAATCATTTATCCCGCTCTCTCCATCGTTGGATGGATCTGTTCTGTACTACGCGGAAAAACTTTAAAGTGCTCCGTGTTATGTGACGTATCGCGCACTTACTCGTTTGCTCGGCCTGCTTAAATCATTAATCTTATGTACAAAGTGGAAAAGTTTACATACGGAACGGGTATAGGTACTCGTAATAGTATGAATCCCATATCTAACTTACTAACATTTTGTCGATACGAAAATATGATGTACCAACGTCACGTCTACTTCTGTAACCGTTTGTTACAAAAGCATACAGTGATCATGTTACCACCTAACATGATCACTACGTCTTTTTAGGGTTCCGTACCCAAAGGGTCAAAACCCTATTAATATGCCTTCGATGGCCGTCCGTCTGTCCGTCTGTCACAGGGTTCTATCTCTTGGACCATAATAGGTAGATCTTTGAAATTTTTACAATATGTGTATTTCTATTATCGCTATAGCAACATATACTAAAAATTTTAAAAAATATCATAATACAAGGGGGGGCTATACAAGAAGCCAATATTTTTCAACATTATGCAGTTTATCTTTTGAACCGTAAATATGGGTATCAAATGACTTGTAGCATATTGTGCACTATGACAAATTCAAATCCAAGATGGCCGCTCCTGCAATATGGAAGATTTTTTTTTTTTATAAACCCCTTAATATGGGTATCAAATTAAACGCCTGATCCTTCTCATGCTGATACTCATGCGACATTTGATGCTAAGGAACCTTCCGCGTGCGAGTTCTACTCGCACTTGGCCAATTACTTATCTTTTCTAGGTAGTAAAACCTGTATTTTTAATTTGCAATCAGCAAACGAAAACGCATTCCACTTTTTTTTATAATAAGCAAGTAGCATTCGAG
>DWPW01000518.1:0-11327 GCA_018252015.1 Astraptes brevicauda
GTTCTATCACCTTCAAAATACAATACATCACTCGTGGCGGTGACCACTTTCCTTATTATCTCTGAAATACTTACTGAATGGATTACTCTTGACTATGTTAATGATGCATTGACGGACGCAAATTTAAAACAATTTCTCTGTTGGTCATTACATGACATATTAGTTAATAGAATAACAATATGTAATATACGTAAATAATTACGTATTTTTCATGTTATGTAGAATTTTATATTTTTATTACTTAATGAAACATCTATAAATATTGATGTCGATAATTTTATGTATTTTTAGAAACCTTGCTTAATGTAAAATATGAAAACGTTTCTAGATTTTATTCCATCGCACGTCGCGATGTTATGAATCATAAGACTCGCAAGATAATCTGCGGGGCCAACATCTAGTTAAAGTCGAAAGGTCAGTAAAATAGGTCTTCTTAATTATCCATACTACCCATGTAATGTGATGCCTTGAAATTTTATTTGCATTTTGAGGTGTACAACATTTCGTATTTCAATATTGGAGGCACACCGCTATACCTATGTCTGTTTGATCTGCTATCCGATAGACATAGCAACGGTGTGTCATATGTGTTAAGCCCTGATGTACCTATAACTTTCAAGGGTATAATAAGACTGAGACACTTTTAGAAGTGCCTGCCTTAGGGCAGGCCAACTTAAGGTAGGGCTTTAATTCGACCTGGCAAACACAAAAAGCTCTAGTTTGTGTAATTCAATCTATAGAAAGCTTTGTTTCAAGACTGGTCCTTAAGGTGCTACCTTTCGCACGGCGCTGGCCACAGCTGCCGGAAGGACCGATACATTGCTCAATGCAGTTTCCGCGCTGCACCGATGGTATGCGTAGATTGTGCGCTTTGTTTTAATTCAATCTGATGGAACTCATTCGGACGTGATCCATGTTACATAGCTACGCTATCAAAACAAACAAAGAACTACATGTGTTTCTTTGGGCAGGTGTTTATACATCGTTCAATTAAAATATACTATGGTGGTGTGCGTGGTATGTAACATTAGAGATTTTGTTGTCGAAAAAGCAGTTATAATTTAGTGGTTTGTAGTACGGCTTCTTATAGCGGAGACTTAATCTGTAGGCACCCCTGATTTTTCGAAGTAAGAAATTAATTATCACTTGACTTACCTAATGGTAAATGTAAATGTAGTGAGGAAACATAAATTCCTACAGTTCTGTAAAAAACGCGTGAATATTACTAATCCCGACGCACCATGACGTTTTATGGCCTAAGCACTAAACATATTTTTTATTGTGAGAGGAGACTCCTGCCCATAACTGGGACAATGTGGGGTTGATTTTCAACTAACAAATAGATAAATTGTGCACAGTGACTGACAGATTTATATACAGTAATAAGTACGTAACAATGTAACAAATGTAATTGTTACTTCTCAAGCATTTGGTAGCTGAAACTAGTATAAATTGACCAAAATGATCGTCGTCCGGTAAGAGAATTGAATAAGTGCTTGGAATCTTTTGTAGCTGCGAAATAAGCTGAACTAAAAATTCATTTGTTTAAAAAAATCAACTTTTGAATGTGGACGAGTCGTTGCAACTTTTTTCTTCATTGTAGAAATGCAAAATGGCTGACTTTGGGTAAGACCCGCGTTTTTATTCTAGAAAATGTATTTGAGTGAACTTCCTCCCCGTTTGCTACTGGAATTTAATCAAAAATATTTATATTCCTGGAAATTCAGAAGGTCGAGAGCTATACTAAAATGTAAACGTATTGATATCGGTGAATATACTTAGTGTAAATCGAGTAAGTGAACTCAAAACCAGTTGTGCGGCGGCTGCAGTTCTGTAGGTTGTACTTATACTGCAGAGATATTGAAAGTGACCAAGATTTCTCGTTGCACCAACTTTGATCGACTGTTGGTTTATGCATGAGTTGTATAGCTACAGTTGGTAGATAAATAACGATGTGAAAAGATCCAAGATGGATATTTTAGATTAGAATTGTACGTTCAAATAGATAAGTAATTTACATTAAATATTGGTAGAAAACATGGTTTGCATGAGAAAGAATATAGGTAACTAATGAACGTCCCATCATATTAAATGACATATACACGTAGAGTGGTCTAATTTTGAACAAAACGTTTATGCTGTCAATTTCCTTTATTGAAAAGAGAACGGCTTGCGTCCGACTTCCAAAAAACCGAAAAACGTCTTCAGAAAAAACAGAATTTGGTTGACAAACAAAGGAAAAAGTTGTATTATCTATTTTTACAGATATAGGGATTCACATCAAGATTTAAGTTCACGAAAGACACATTGCAGCGAGCTACGACTTACGCGAACCATGGCCTGCAATGAAAAATGTAAAGAGATGCAGCCAAGTATTTACACTGGACTCTTTATAAGTGGTCGAGGGAGGGCGCGGACCCCCGATAATAAATAAATGCAAGTAAAAGCAATTCATACTCAGAAAATGTTTATTTAAAGTAACATATTTGTTATGTATTATCAAATTCCTGGTTATGAAGATACCTATATGGATTTGATAATAAGAGAATGCGGGTTAGAAACAGTGGAAGATGGGAGGTCGACATTTTTTTATATGCTAAGTTTGAAAAGCCCTGCACTTGGCCGTCACTTTAACATTGGCAGTAGGTACTTAACTATAGTTATTGTATTTCATCGAATGAGTGTATTTGACTCATTTAGCTAGTAAGTACGTAGCCACGAACAGTCGTGCTTCAGTCGTGAGTACAAGTCAAGTAGGTTGGTTTTCGGCCTTTACCCTTACCATCCCATCTCTACAACGAACATGCATCACGTTTCCCATAGGTAACCTGAGCTTAATGTTCCACTCATATGGAAAAGACGCTTAAGTGAACCAAGATAAGATCTCATTCATTCATGGACATTGCGTTATGGTGTGACTCATTATGTAAATTTTATTCTTCTACTATTCATACGATAGACGTTTACGTTTTTACGTTACGTCTCACTGGAATTACAAGTGATATTTATTTGTATGAATTACATTTTTACGGTATGAGGTCACGTATCAGGTAGTAAATAAGTAAATGCCAAAAACCATTTACTTACTATGATTCATACCTTCCTTCTACGAATTTGTATCGGGTACCATTAAATTGTAATTAGTGATAAGTGATTGTAAAATGATGACCGATGAATAATGATGAAGATTCTGCTACGGAAAATTGTTAAGTAGCTTAGCAGGATATGATGTAATTATGTACTGGTATACTGTATGTATTACGTGTAATTTAAATTTAAATTTTCATTTTAAAGATTTGTTTGGAAATAAAATATTAGGTATATAGTAAAAATATAATCACGTGACTATCCTGATAAGTAATTTTGTTAGGATCAGAAGGTATGTGTTTATGACGTAATAGCGTTAAATAGAATATTGTGGCATACATCGTTCCTTGTTTTTATAAATACGGAACTATACGTTAATTGATTATAGTCAAGGCTTAGCCACTTTACTTATAAGAACAACGTACACATATGGTCCATAAATAAGTACTAGATATAAATACCCTTAATGGTAATATATTTCCGTGTGCTATACCCATCATTTAGTGGTATTGGTTCGATCAACAATATAGTAAAACTTGTTTTTATAATTCCGTAGTTCAATATTATTACGCACGTATATTTCTAGTAAAGGAAGATAATCAATATTTGATCTGACAGCCGATAGCGGAAAACTACTCTTAGATCAGGTATTTCCATTAAGGACGGATGAATATGAAATTTCGGAGCTGGATGAACAAGACCATTATAAAAATTATATTACTGGTTTCAAGTACGGTTACGGACATGAAGGAAGCAAATACAAATAGTTGTTTTTTTGACTCGTTTTGTGAAATCATTTGGTAGTTGTCTACTACATAAATAGTATCTAGATACCTACTTGTATTCTCAACAACAACGGGCGAAATTTTTTTTACTAACTTAATATTATGTAAGATTATTTTTATAGGTATTTTTAAAAGGCCCAGTACACGGCACTACCTACTAACTAGTTATTTGTACAGTAAGGCACGGTAAAAAATAGTTTTTTGTAGCGTGGTCCAATTATAAACAAGAAAGAAAAAGTGTATACAATGTTTTCTAAGGATTATAGATTAGCCTTATCATATAGTAGGTACATTGACCCGTCAGTTGGTAAGTAGCATTGCGTACGATAAGTGCGGTTTTGAGAAATGAATGCGAACCTTTATTAAATTTAATGTCAAAGGTCGTGGTAAAAATTTGGCCCCAATAATTATTTATACAGTTACAAGGCAGTTCGAACACAGACATTGTGGTAATGTAAAATATGAAAAGCTGGAAGAATTATTTTATTTTAATTTATAATTGCACCGTATCCACAATTCCACACTATAAATATCAACCTCATTATATTATTTGGACATTTTGGACACAGCAGTTGAAGTTGCTGCATCTATTTTGGCTTAAATGGTGTAGAAATACTACACATACCTATTACAACTTAAGTCTTCACGTCAAAAACGGATCTATGATCGACTTCAGATAAGAATCTGAACCTAGAATTTCATGGACAACATAGTCACCATAAAAAGATGATCATCCCGCCCTACAGTAGAAACCATAAAGCAAAACAGCGCAAATCTATTGTAAGAGATTAATTATTATACTGAAATTGATGTTACAGTCCAACTATAAGGAGAAGATTCCTGTAAAGATCACACTCACACCACTAAGCGCTCCAGGCACATTATCAAATCTCTTGTCATATTTCTATTTGCTAACTTATACATGTTGTAATTGTAATAGGTTCTTGTACTACGTCTAATAAGATCTTGAGTTTTATCAAAATGTCTTACCCAGTGCAGCGACGATCAAACACAGGATCTGATACTGCGCCATTTCATTACACGGGGCCTGAAAACGGTAAACATTTATTTGTATTACGTACTGTGGGCTATTTTAAAGTGACACCAAAATATTTCACGCAAACTACATTAACGTAACGTCAAAGTGAGGAAACAAAGAGCTCATGTACCTACACATTTTGATCCTATTATCTACATTCTAGTCAGTACTTAGTCGACCATTGTATACGTTTATCAAGTGCCTGCTACTAACTGGTGGCTTGATTGCAACTCTAGCAGGTCATTTGTACAATTGTACATACTTAGGTACTTATAATTTTGTTTTATCTTGTTTGCGGTAGGTAATGTGTACCTTTATCGTGTTGACGCTAGTGAATTTTACGATAAGTTGTTACATGTTTATTTTTCATTTAGAAGAAAGAATACTTAACTAGTATGTATAAATCATAGAATTAAGGTCTCTCTGTTCTTTGGTAGAGCGAATGGTAAGTAGATAATATATTTGAAGAAATTGTACAATCGTTTGGCAACTCTGGTATTTTAATGAAAAATGAGGTATTTAGTTAATGAAATAATTTTAAAGTGGAGAAAGAATACTTTTTCTGAAATATTGAAGTAAATGATAGCATACATGTATTCAGGTAAAAACCGTAACGGGTAGGTTTTTTTAAACCTACTCCTTAATATTTACTGATTTTCTTGCAGAATTTATTTCAAACATGTTAGAGTTATTGTGATTTATACATAAAATTTATGCGTAGAGTCGCTTTAAAAACTTAAGTCAAACGAGTTTTTCACTAATTTAAAATAACAATGCTATTAATATAAGCAAAGTAGTTGTCGGACATGAAATCGATACACCTGAAGTATTACGTTGGCGACGTACCACTTTATCGAATTTAATATTTTTTTTGTTTCATTTTTAAAGTATATATCTATATATTACACACCTATTTTAGGTTAAATTTCCTTAACAGTCCGGTAAATCCAGGTACAAGACGTACACTTTCGCGAAGCAAAACCTGAGAACCTGTTCCTGGACAATTAATGTATGCTTCTAAAAATACCTGGACTCGTCGGGATGTGATCCGATGGAAATCTAGTTAAAAGTAAATTAATGAAATTGTTCACTGGATTTTGTCACTTTTTTGTCATGCGTAGTAATGTGTAGTAACAATACGCGCGCGTATGTTGGCGGCTCACGGCACACTGCGCCTGCGCACCCGTGCTCGCACCCGCTGCGGGAGCCAGTCCGCTGACCTCACGGATGCGATGCAGGAAATTCAACTGAAATCACATTAGATTTGGATACGGCATCCTCTATCTTATTCTTCATCAGGAAATTTACCAACAATTCAAAATTGACATCGAGATCGAGAAGTAATGGAGATATTATGCTGAAATAATGGACTCAAGTGCAAAAAATAACAGTTTGTGATCATAACGTAGATTTAGGAGCGATGATCCGTTTTATTCTAGTTTTATTGTTATTGTAGTTGTAGTAGGTAACAATTGTAAAGTTTTTATTTTAGCTATAATATAGATATGTAGGTACTTATTATTCTCTTATTTGTTAAGTGGTTTATAAAACAACGGAATATATTATATCTAAGGTGATAGCAGAGCATAATGTTGAGTCAAGGGATAAGAAGGCAAAAGGAATGGCACGATTCAACAGTCTCCCAACGGAGACTTGGAAAGGCAATGACGCATTTGATCCCAATGCGAATTTTGTAACGCCTCACCCGACATTCACATTTGATTTGACGAAGGTTACAATATTTAACAATTATGTATTATGGGTCAGGTTACCCGATGAGAAAAGAAAGCTTAACTTTATTATACATTGGCGGATCTAGGGGGCTAAAGGGTTCAAGTTTTTCCCCTCAGTCGTACCTAACTCTGTCATCTTCAAGTGGACAAGAGCTTTTTTTCTCCGTAATGTTTGGTTGGTCAAGTGAAAAAGAAATCTTTTGTCCACCAATGTTCGTATAGGTAAATTAACGAACACATTAGCGTCCCACTGTTAAGGTGGGCTGAGTTTTCAATAAAAATGAAAAATATTAAGTCTTAGTCAACTACACTCGCACGATTGACAAACTTCACATATCTTTCGGACTTACGGGTCTCAGATTTTCTCATAATAATTTTGTTAACTGTAAATTAATATACGTTGTAGTTCATTTCTATATTAGATAAGCGTTTAACTTTGAAAAATCTGCAGGTATGGGCCTGGGATTTGAACTTCGAACCCTCTGTTTAAGAGACTTTGTTACCAGTAGGGTGTCATAGCTTTCATATAGGTTCGGTAGCTGTAGATTCGCGTGCTTTGTTTTGTCACGCGACTCGCTAGCATTTCACGAACCGCTTTCTCACTCCGTGTTGGTGACCTCTCTTAGGAATTGAACTTCGCTCCTTGCACCCGTATAATTTCGCTCGTATATAACATTTATATCAATTGCTAAGCTATTAATACTGGGTATTTGAATCAATAGTATCAAAAACTTACGCAGTTAATTTGTATATTAAATTATAGGCAATTTAATTAAATATATATTTAAAGACACCCTAAGCATTTTATTCTTCTTATGTTGTTGCCGATGGTAAAATAATCTGTTTTAAAAAATATAATAGTCAACGTCAAATAGACCCATCAAAAAACCCATATCTATCACCAAAAAGCATGGTGCATCCAAATTCAAACAATAAGTATATCTCATTTTTGAATAAAAGTTAAAAGCAAGGGTATACAAACATGCGTTACAATATTGCGTAAATCATTTACTTATTAAAAAAAATATATGAACATCCTGGTACTTTGTACCTATATACTTACAGGTAAAGTAAAGTAAGCATGTTTTAACAGTAAACTATACCTCGATACCGAAATAATAAACATATAATAAGATATAAGTACATTCGAAAAATGTATTTATGTTCAAATACTGCTTGATTGTGTATATATTTTTTACCTAAACCAATGATACAATAAACTAGGGGATACCTCATTGCTCTTAGCTCCTTTACTCATTGCTCTATATTATCTTCACACTTCCTATATTATAACTAAAATAGAATGCATTGGCGTAAAGGACAACCCGGACAACTAAAGATAATAAAAGATTACGATGAACTTATGTTAAAAGAAAAGTCATTACGCTTAAAAGAAAGAGAACTTTTTAAAAAGGAAGTTATATTGCAACGGAAGATAAAGGAATTTAATAAATGTGCTCAGCGCAGAGCGAAATCAGACTTGTCGACAGCGGCGGATCTACAAGAGGCGCGGAGGAAACTGTTACTTGTCCTAGAGTCAAAACAGAGAGCCCAGAAACGCAACAAACATAACAGTAAGAGTAAACACAAAAATGTCGGAAGTCTTCGTACACGATATGTAAAAGGTAAAAAAGATGTCAATGATATCTTATACCATTTTTGTGAAAAGATTTTAACATCACCATGTACGAAAAACAATACATTTAATACAATTTTAGACACCAAGTTTGGACCGTATTCTAGCCGATATGCAAAAATGCTTGGCTTGAACCGCAATGACTGTACGAGAAATATTCCATATATGGAGAGGAATTTGAACTCAGCAGAGAATTGTTACTTGATGTCTCTTCGTAAACCTCCACAAATGTGGATATACCGACGATGGCCGAAGTTTTATCCTTATTACCAGACTTGGCAGAAGCAATGGAAAAATTTGGGATATGTTATGTTGTTTTTCCTGGGTTTTTTATTTTGGGCGCCGATTTTAATCTACTTCGAATTGGTCAAATGTTGCTTTTGTACTTGCTGCTGTGATTGCTAATAAAAATACTTAATATTTTTTGCATGTCTCGTTAGCGTATTTAGCCTATTTGTTAGCATCGGTAATTATTTATGTATACATAATATGGAATATTTTTTACATTGTAGGGTATTTGCTATTTGGACAAGAAGCAATACTAGTAGTTGCGATTTAAATCGTAAAGTGCATGCATTAAAACACGCACATGCACACTGTTTGTAAAATAGCCTGTATGCATGAGGGTCTCTCTATGCTTGTCGTATCATCTTCTAGTAACCGGTTTAGTTTTTCATACCGATTCCGTATCGTCATCGATGTATGTGGGTATACCCTTAAGCATGTTTATTGTTTGTGTAGTAATTCTTGCTACCATATCTGTGGAGTGGTAGGAGAGAACAGACCGTGTGAATAATATTCTTAGTTTTTTAACCGCTTTATCTATTGCTATGCTGTAATATCTGTGCACAAACATAAAATTTGCATTTCTCTCAGTATTGTAGTGTTCTGTATTGTTGCTATCTTTGCGCAGTTAGACTTGTTAGAAGCAGCCAGGGCCGGCCTTAAATCCGTAACCATCTGTGCGTGTGCACCCCAACCAAATCACACATTTGGCGCGCCGGGCGGGTCACACATTTGACGCCCTGTAACTCTGCTAATACAGATATTAAAGCGGAAGACATTGTTTGTTTGTTTAAACGCAGTAATCTCTGGAAGTACAATGGTAGGTATATAATCTTGAATATTTTTTTCTGAATATGATAGTTATTGCGGAACGTTATAAGGTATAATTTATTTAAATTGATTAGTTAGGTAAGTGGAAGGAAAGTTCCAAACAGCAAATTATTTCGATTTTGACCCCTCTATTCAACGCATCTTATAAAAAGGATCAAAGATTTAAATGATTATTTCCAGTACCTACCGCAAAGATTTAAGTATTTAATTCAACGACAACACAGCCTAATAGACACCTCATGTCTTCATTTCTTTAAAGAAACATTTCAGTCAAAGCACAAAGGAGAAACGAATTATTCCTCCAAGCCTGCTAATTTCTATTGTGCCGGTGCACACGGTGCGCTGCGGCGCTGCAGCGGTACCGCTCCGGCAAGATCTTGCCGCATTTGGCGCATTTTGTATGTAAAATCCCGGAGCGGAACCGCACCGCACCAATACAAGGGGAATCTTGCGGTGCGGTGCCGCACCGCGCCGTATGCACAGGCACTAAACTGTTTGTATGTATCTGTATTCCGTGACAAGAAGAAATTGGTTTGAAATTTGAATGACATCTCTAATCATAAAGTTTTATAATTATTTATACTTTTGTAAGGTTTAAAATATTTTGTGATATGCAAAGATTTAAATGTCTTTTTAAATTAGTTTTAGTTCATTTTTCGTAAATAAGTAGGTATCTTGTACGAGTGTCATATTTTAAACCAGACTAAATCTTACTAAATGCATTACAGCGGTCAGAGCTTACATAGGTTACCTGTCCTAAATTACGATATTAGTCCTAATGAAAAAGCTCCCAAATTTGATGGAGATTATCTTAGATATAGAACAGACTACAATAAGAATAGTAGGTTCCGAAGGGAAAGTACAATTGACGTTGGTTCTAAACCATCTAATAAAAAAATCAAAGGTAAGTCCATTTCTATAATATCTATGTATTAAGCTACCTACGCTATCCCCTGCTAGTTGTAAGAGGCGACTAAAAGGGGGTTTCCGGGGTTGTGGACGGCTATACGGTGGGAGCTCTAACCGTCCATCCAGCGACTCCGGGAAGGACGGCGGTATGTGTGGTCGTATACCGTCGCAAACACCAGAAGGTATGGTGAGCTTCAATGCTCACCGGGATAGAGCCCGTTGAAGTATCGCGCTCGGAGGGCTCCGGTTGTGTTCCGTTGGAGATCCCGGAGTCCTCTATACAGTACTGAAGTTGGCTACCGGGGGGTTTTTAGTGCGGTAGGAATCCCACATAACCCGCATCCCACATATACTTTGAAAGCAAATGGACCATAAAGTGAAAATTATATACTTAAAATTAATAAAATACAAAATATTTCAGTCAAGGGACAAAAGCACCAGTTGAGGCGGAAATCTACTAATCTTAAAAGTATCAAGGGTAAACTATCTGTGTATAGTAATTATATAAGAGGGCTTGTACATCCAATCCATACACTACAGTATCCAAAAAATAAAAAACAAAAGTACATCTCAAAGCCAAGTAATGAAATTAAAGTATTATTTAGCTCTGACACACATAAAAGAAGAAAACAAAGAAAAACAAATCAATCTTTGATTAATGATATTTATGATTTGGAAGACAATTTTGTATATAACAACTTTAAAGAGGAATTTAATGAAAACCACAATATCATAAATTGTGAAGTACCGAAGAAAAAAAGTATTCGTAAAAGTTTTGCCTTAAGAAACTTAAAATGTGATAATTTACGATATTCAAGCTCTCCTCCAAGCTATGGTTGCAGTATACCAACACATTACAAAGTCGTAAAATTTACGAAAAACGATGTTACAGACGTAGAATTGGAGGAAATTAATATAAAAAGAATGTTAAAAGGAGAAAAGATGATTAACTGTCAATGCCAAACTGAAATTGAGACTGGTATCCAAAAAGATGAAAAAGTTGCTATAATCAAATCAAATAC
>DWPW01000519.1:0-11323 GCA_018252015.1 Astraptes brevicauda
GAATTAGTCAAGAAACTATAATATAATATGACCAGTTTTTACCCGACTGTTTCTTATTAGAATACAATTAACTTTTATATTAAACGACGGGTGGGACTCTACCTCAAGTATATGTTGAGTCCAGGATATTTTCTAATTTTCGTAGGATTCCAAGTAATTTTTAAAGCTTTCGCAATAATCCGGTCAGTTCTGTTCTACGGATATAAATTTACTTAATTGGATTATAGATAAATATTTTATGAATACCTTTTTAGTGAACTTAACTCATTACGTAATCTGCTCCATCAAACTGACGCAATTTGTTTGTGATCTGATTGTTGGAAGGTCTGATTGTTAAGGAAAGTTGGCATTTAATTCATAAACACAACATACTATAGTTATATGAGGTATTTATTTAGTTTCTAACGCGTAGGTACCTTTATAAGAGGTATTTATCCCTGTATGACTCGTAAAATTTCTTAGTTTAGGTTCTCGAAATGCAAAAGCAAATTATGAAGTTAAACCTATGAATTTTACAAAATGATTTTAAAGGACATAGTTGGTACATTTATAATAAGGGGGAAACCTACATTGTTGGTACCTACTCTTAGTTTTTCAAATGCATGTAAAAACAGTATTAAAACGCTGCTTATGTTTTTATCTACTTTTCCTTCTAAATATCAATTACTATCCACTGGACGATATTCTCGTTTGATAGGTACCTACTTCAATTTAAAAAATATACTTCTGGGATTAGAATTTTTTTTATGTTAGTTTATAGATTTACACAAGAAAATATAAAATAAAATTTGTTTTTGCAATACCTGCCATTGATTTAGGTTATGAATTACTGTTTTAAGCGATACGTTTACTCATAAGTGGGTGTGGTTTTCTAGAATGTTCAAAATGCAGTGTGTCAACCGGGAAACTCTGCTCTACATACTCACTTGATATAAACACTGTAAGCCTATGTTCATAACCACTGAATACTATATAATCACATTATAAGCCATGAAACAACATTAGATATTTTGAAATCTAAGTGTAAGTTAGACTATTTATATTGCATTGCATTCCAAGTATTTGTACACTTGTACAAGTGTGTACGTGAATAATGGGATATCACTTTTCCTGTTAGTTAAAACAGAAAACACTCTGAAGTGCAGGCAAGTTATTCCATTTTATTTCAATATTTCCTTAAATTGTAATACAATTATAATAAGCATGGTTAATATAAAAGTATGCTTAAAAATTATCAAGTTTCGTACCTCGCTTTCTCGGCTCAATCTCTTGAAGAGGTCTTCGGTTTCAAATTTGTTTTTCTGATCAGGAACCACTCGAGGCATTTTGAATATGAAACGCGGCTTTGGCTGTTCGTACAGTCCAATGGAGTCGAAGGGTAGCATACCAGCAAGAGCAGCCGGGTCACTCATTGCGTGCATAACACGGTAGATAGTTACAAAACAACACCTTTAATCATCACTATTTATGCGACACAAACTGACTCAGTTCTGCGAGGCCGATGATTCAGAATAAAACTACGAAAGGCGCAAGTGGCTCGTGGCACGACGACTGTCCTACACGACAATCGGCTACTGAATAACCATCTGCACGGTCACGGGTGCCCGGGAGAATTTCCACCAGGGCGGGGTCTCCTATTGGAGGGGAGACGAGCGCCAATGACGGGGATCCCTGACGCCGCCCCGCTTTATTCGACGCCTTCTTTACGCAATTTCGGGAGCTTTCGAGCGAAAAGAGGGTTTTCTCCCCTCGACATGTTTCAAAATAAATACTGTAAGCAACAAAGCGCATGAATGTATAATGATGGGCATTATGCTCTTTCGGCGTTTGGAGTGTTTTATGTACTTGTATCACTCCTTTTGTTCCTTTGTAACGAGATCAATGTATGCTATGTACAGTATGTTTGAGGGGGAGCATGATCCCAGGATCAGATAAAAATGAAACACGATATTTTTTAAGCTCCGTTAGAACTAAATTGTTAATACTACTTTCATAATAATAGGGAGTTGCATACGAAGGTAATATTTACTGAAGAGCAATTGGCCGTATAGAGATATGTTGAATAACTCAGTTTTTATTCAAGTGTTACGACTGCCAGTCATTTTTCATATCTGACGTCCTAGCTCTTACTAACAAAAGTAAAAAATATTTGGAACGGTAATATTTTGCACAAGTTCGATTTTACTTACCGGGTGAGTGTTACTTACCTAATTAATTACCTATTAAAGAATTGCTATTAAGTGAATTGAAGTATAAAATTTCCTAAAATCATAGACTGAGGTAATTTAGATGAGAAAGTAGGTGAGTAGGATGAATGTATCCTACGTATGGATTTAGAACAAAAAACTGGAAGTAACTACACAGTGAACATATAAGATACAAAGATAGGTAAGTATAAGTAAGTGGAACCATAAAAGTCTCTAGATATTTTGGCTCTACATACCAGGCAGTGTGATTTTTTAAATAATGTTATTTGATAAGACTTAGTGCAAACTTAGCTTAAATCAATCGAAGATATTAACTTAAGAAAAACAATATATAATATGGAACGTAATTGTGTGGATATGGGAAAGCCGTAGATAGATGTGGGGGTTATTCAGGAAATTATTAATTTTATAAGGACTACTAGAAGTAATGTACATGGAAACCATTTTTTTTTCAAGATAAGAATCAGAAAATAAGTACCTTTCGTATAGAGCATTTCCGTCGACAAAGGGCGGCGGCGAATGTCATGAAATGTATCAAATGTTTTAAGGGTATCGATAAATGACGATCCATCAGAGATAACGCCACGTCTAAGTGTTGCTTTTGTTGTTACATTTTGTACTTAAACTGTTACTCAAAGCAGCCGACAGCGCAGGTAAAAAGTTGTTTGCTTTTGTGAAAGTGATCTACAATTCAACCAAAACATTACTTGTTAAGTAGTTAACATTCTACAAATACTTTTTTCTAGTGCTTATTTTCTTTATAAGATTTATTAATTAGTATTTATAAGTAACCTATTTGATAAGTACCTAGTGCGTATTGGTAGGAATTATTCAGGGATTTATATTAAATTACTAAAGTAAAGTTAGACAATAATAAATACGAATTCAAAGGTAAGTTACTTTTCAGATTAATTGTAGAAGAATGAGTGGATATTTTGTTTCTTAGTCTGTATTTAGCTAAGTTACATAAAATTTCAACGTTATATAACATAAAAGTTCATGAAAATCATCACCTTGTTTAATAAAGTATACCTACTCGATAAATGAGAAAGAAATGGTACAATTAAAAGTGTCCTAATCCTAATAATGCATTGAGGGTGCTAGGCATAGTAAATATACTAAACACTATATGTAATTAAAAAATAATAATTACAAATTTTATGTAAAACAGTAAACCGGAAAGTTTGTAAAGATGGAGGGATGTTCGTTACTCTATACCTAACTGCAGAATCGCTAAACAGATTTGGATGACATTTGGTACAGAGATAGATTACAGTCTAGAATATCATGGTTCCTATGGAATAGGTTTGTTTTTTATAGTGGGCATTGCTTAATATTATTTTTAACATAGAAGTAATTATAAATCAGATAACGACATAGGCTATTTTACATCCTGGAAAAATTTATGTTTCCCGTGGGAATGATTTTAGTCCTGTTTGAAACGACGTTATGTTGTAAAATGTTGAATCTATTAAGGGTCAATTATATATAGGTAAACATTTTTTTATAATTGCAAGTGAAAACGCAGGCACGTTTAGAATAAATTCCAAATAATGCAACACTTTTGATATTGTCACGTATTTAGTGTTATTGGAACGATGTTGAAGCGGGTGGACACGTGTCGCGGCGCCGCGTTTGATCCCGAGCGTCGGCGACGAGATGCCGTGCACGCTTTTCTACTCCACACCATCCAAAGACGAAATCAGTTAACTGTTAAGTAACACAATTGTTCCATAATCACGTAACGTTTATAATTTAAAAAAATTGCAAAGGTTTTCAGAAAAAAATAGCAATCTATATAATTATCTATCTATACTACAAATAAATAAAATTAAGGGTCTGTTTGTAATATCGAAATAACATTTTTTAATTAAATGCATATGAAAGTATACATGGTTCCTATAACAAAAATACAATTTTTTTTTGTCTGTCTGTCTGTCTGTTTGGCTGACGTAAACTCCAAAACCTCTGGAACAATTTGAAGGGACTTTCACTGGGAGGTAGCTGCAGATTTAAGGCGTAACTTAAGCTACTTTAATTTTTGAAAAAGCAATAGCGCGCGCTTCAAGCGGATGCGCCTTCCATCGCGGGCGGAAATGTCAGTTGCTTTTAAGCAGATATTAATGTTTGTCTTTTTGCTTCTTTAGCGCGGGTAAAACCGCGGGGATCAGCTAGTTAAGTAATAAAATCAATGGCTCTGCAACCTACAATCAATCATTCCTCCTTGATTTATTTATGAAAACTAAGGTGGAACTCCTTGGGAGTTACATTAATACAATCATTCAAAACTAGTATTTAATGCAACACTATAATCGCTGTTTAACTTTATAGGTATTAAGTAGATACGGTAATGGTGACGGCACTAATTAAACACAAAACTATTTACTGTTTCTCTATAAAAAATAAATCCAAAATTGCATGCTCAAGTTCAATGAAATTCTAAATATGATATTGAAATGAATTTTACAAGAAATTAGGCCCGCTTACAATTCTTATATACATATCTCTAACTTCCTCTTAATATTGGAAACGAATGGTGAATATACTAGGAATATTAGAAGTTTGCGATACTCACCAATATATCTAAGTACATTGACGAAGTTGTACGAAAAAAATACAATAATGATTGTAAATATACCTATTATACTCATATAACGAAGGATATCATACAAACACTGGTGGGAATTTGATAAAATGCTCTAACCACATCCTTTGATGATGATAACAGATATATTGTTTACTATACCTACAGATTTTTTAATAACTGAACCTGAATGTTGTTGAAATGGTTAAAATTTATCTAAAATTGGAATCAACTATACCAGATAAACTATAAGGTTTAAAAATTAGAATGATGTAAGTAGTTGATCTTCATTAATTCCTGTTACAATATGCTTCATGTGTTGTAGGTTTAACGAGGATTCCTGTATCAAGGAGTATGCTCATTCCCAGTTTAGAGTGTTTTCAAGGTCATAAAAAATAACCTACGTAGTTCAGTCAGTTGTCAAGTCGTAGTCAAGTCAGTTGAGGTAACTGAGGTTATAGTTGAAACCTCAGGCATAAAAACTTTCAAGAATAAAGCTGTCTTCTAAATAGGTATAGGTAGTACCGAAAAACAGCCGGAGCTGTATGATTATTTTTTCTTGTTGCCTAGGGGGAACTTCAAAAGGTACCACGTCATCTTACGACAGTGGGTCATGTGGATTTCATATTATGATATAACCTTCTACAGATCTCTGAGGTCTCCAACGGAATGCACTGGAGTCTTCTCTCGGTTTTTGCCCGGATATACCTACAAATTTCAGGCTTAGCTTAGAGGTTTAATTTCTTTTTTTTCTGCGAGTAAGTAGGTAAATGCCTATAGCATAGCCCCGCGACGTGTATGGTATTTAGATGGATGACCACTACGGGCAAAATTAAGTCGTCCATCCCGGTTATTATTATTGCGTAGCAGTCGTTAAGCTTCGTTGAAGGCTTTATGGACGGTTTGAAAATGCATGTTGAAGTGCTCTCCAAGCTTCCCCCGGTTGTGGAAATACACCCGCGCGCAAAAAAGCGCGCAGCAAAAAAATAACTTTCATCGTTTTCCCCTAACGCGCCAAAAATATAACTTTTAAGAATTAAGGATTTACAATATCTATTATCCTATCTATAAGTTAAATGTACACCCCAGTAACAAATTATTCCAAAGATTACCTCAGTAACAAAACAATGTAATATTTGGAACAGATATAAAAAAACATAATTTAGGTAAGTAGATCACTGTCTGACTGAAACTCGAACCAGGAACATGCTGCATGACAGTTTGTTAAGGTGACCACTGCGCTAAGCAAGTTGGCAATTTAAATATGAAAGTAAAAATGTTTAAATTAACAATTTTAAGTACCAACTATCCCTTTTACCTACTTTAATGACTTTATAGCCTGTACTCTTCGAACTACAATATAATATCAATAACAGAGTCATGGCAGTTATTTTAGTCGTAACTACATTGTAAGATAAATCTAACAATAAAAATGCGTCCTAATAAAATAATTTACGAAAGCAACTAGACATCTTTCTTTTATTTTAAATCCGGTTGTTACAAAAGACGAATTGCATTGCATTGTTGAAACAATTCTCGTCTTAGTTCTCACCTCGGTACAAGTTTTTTTTCAATACAACCTGCAATAAATCAACGCATTGTTAGTTGCCCGTTCATTTCCATATTTACTTAGTGACAATGACCGTACCGACATTTAATTAATTGATCCATAAACCTTTTCACAGATGTAGAGCAAATTGTATGCATTGACCCCCGAATAAAACAATAAAAAATAAACACAAAGAAAGGGTTACAATATGTTCCCATTAGCAAGTATTTTAAGGCGTATTCTGGGCAGTTGACTCATTTGTTATACTGTTTAATTTATTTATTTTACTCTTTTAAATTGTAGTATAATGGGATTCGTAAAGTAGAAAAAATAACTTTATTGTTGACTACATTTTCGTGGAATACTTTTATAAGTTAAAATGTTCAAGTGTTCCAAATATTGTAATTTACATACTAAAAGAAAAAACTGTATTTAATTTGGCGATGAGTCATGCAAACTTTGACTTGAAGAGCGTGTGTAATTTCCAAACAAGTTCAAAAGAAAAATACGTATTAATAAGGTTGTATCAGCGGGATTTCACCTCGCCCGCGTCGGTGATTAGCGTCACCGATACGATTTACGCCTCAATATACCTGTTTCTTCGTAGGTTATGTATAAACCGGATTTAGATAAGTGATTTCAATTCAAAGTTCACTGAGAAAAGAGTAAGGTGACTAAGGTGGAATATGTTTGTTTTGATGTCGTTCTACTGACTTTTCGTCGGCGGCAAACTAATCGTAAATGATGAATCGAACTTCAACCTAGACTTAAATTATAATAATTTAAAAATGAAATAGTAAAATGTGTTAAGTATTCATTTCAATAACTTGAGAATTGTTATTATTAGATTGCTCTTAATGCTTCTGCTAATGTCATTCCTCATACTATTGGAAATGTTATTTGTTGAGTACGGACAGCCTTTCTCCTAATGGGGGTTTTGCCAATAATCAGTGCGCCCGGAATGCGTGTTGGTGACTGAGACCCCTGCGGAAGACGTTACTGTTAATATTCTGGATTTAGTCCCTTTAGAAGACACTTCCTGTGAAGAGAGTAGTGCTATTCAAAACCGTGACTATACGGCACGAAACCGTCCTAGGCTGGGCAACCCAAAACGACGCAGCAGATTGTATGAATTTAAATTCTTAATTGATGTGCTTAGGTTGTACGTACTTAAGCACATCAATGTGCTTGAGCCTCAAGGCTTAAGCCACTTAGCTCTTCCACTGATTCCTCAGCTGATTCTTGATGATATTTAATAGATAGCAGATAAAAAATGAACTTATTTTCTTAATGTATCGTGATTTGATTTAATGACTGACTGACTGACATATTATCAATGCACAGCCCTAACTACTGGGATTAGAAACATGAAATTTTACACCATAATTCTTTTTATAGTTTAGGGGAGCACTAAGAAAGGATTTTTGGAAATTCGCATATTAAGGGGGTAAAAAGGGGGTAAAAGTTTATATGAAAATCTGCCAGTTTTGAAGATAAATCGATAAAAAATAGTATTTAGCTATTAGATTAGAAGTACAGAATGATGTGTGTCCAGATCTCTAAAAACTCGCCCTTTAAAGGAGTAAAAAAGGGGTTAAAAGGTTTTATGAACCTCTGTCAGTTATGAAGTTAAATCGATAAAAAATAGTAATTAGCTATTTTGTTAGAAATTAAGAGTGATGTATTTTTAGATTTTCGAAAATTTGCCTCTTAAGATTTAAAAAAGGGGAGGTTAAAAGTTTGTATGAAATTCCACCAGTTTTTAAGTTAAATTGACAAAATTTGGTATGTAGCTGCCAAATTAAAAATAAAGTGTATAGTCGCTTTTGAAAATTCTATGTTTGATGTAGGCTACATATACGTTTGTATTATTTTGTCTGCGCGTACGACGTCGCGGGCATCTGCTAGTGTATCATAAAATTGAACATCACGGAACATTCATAGAAAGTTATAAAGTCGTTAGGAAATAAATAAAACATACATGTCCGTTTTTATCGATAGGTTAATGTAATGGGTCAATGTATCGAAATTAATGAAGGTCAAGACATGCGAAGGCAGCGGGAGAGGCACGAATGAAGCTACTAAGTTTAATATTACGAAGGCCGTTGACGCGGTGCCGTCTAACTTCTAAGCCTGTAGGTCGTAAACCGGCAAAGAAGCCGTCAAACATTGTTTATGCGAGCGATTCGGTCAGTGCTTTGTCTTATGCCGCACGGCCTTCGAACGACACCCTAATAAAAGGCGTGGCAAAAAATGGCCTAATGGCTGTTGATCCCATTTCAAGGCAATAAAATGCAACAAAATTAGCTTTTGTTAAATATAGAATAGTCAGAACCTCTGACGTAGCAATTCGAGTTACACCGGACCGGCTCAATTATATCTATTGTTTTATGGGCGTGTTACTGTAAAACCTATTGTTATATTACATTTAGGGTACAACAAATTTCAAATGCGGCAAACATTTCAAATGAAATATATTTCATAGGACTTTTATGCCCACTAAATAAAAGTTTATGCAAAGGACTGAACCGACGGTACACCAATTGGGTTAATATTATTAGCGCAGTAATTATATATTTCTGTTTAACAATTTCAGCTATCAACTAACTCCAAAATTTGTGATTAAAAAAGAGTGTTATTCGTATCAGCAACGTGTCATGTAATAAAGTCTGTGGAGAAAAGGGTGCCAGTAACTGCATAGATGTGTTTGTTAATTCTATAGAAATGGAATTGTAATAAAACTAACTTAATTTGCATTCCACTACTAACACTTCTCTAGCAGATTTGTGGGACTGACTATGTAATACTGATGCTTTTGGGTTTAAACCTACTGCCGACTCATACGGATTCGCAATATAAAAACTCTACATATGTCATATTTTTAAAAGTTAAATTGAAATACCCTTAGAGATTCAACGACTCTTCCCTAAGATTCATTGAAATACTAAATTATGTATTTGTTGATTTGAAATTACCGGCTGACACACTGAACCACGTTCAAAGTTGCTTAACATGGCCGTCCTTTTTCACCGTCGATAACCTAACACACTTAACACGTCGAAAAATATTCTGGTAAACATAATTATACTTAAATAATACATATTTCTATGTAAATTTATTAAAAACTACTTATAATTTTATATCTTCAATCAACTTTTTGCGATTTCTACGAACTGTAATAATTTCTTAGATACCATTAATAACTTGTATGTAAATACCCGTTTGAAGTGGTTCGCAGAAAATCCTTCTCTATTGCTATGTGTGATTCTAACAAGTTAACGCGAATCGTTGAGTAGATCAATAAACATGTGTATGTACATCGAGCACCTGCTAGTGCCTCGGTTTTTTATATTTATTCAAGGACTGTACCAATTTAATCGAGATTTTTTTCGGGTTACAGTCTAATTTCTAAATGTATGTCGTGTGTGGTCTTAAATCGCACCACTCTTTCTCGACTAAGGGACAAAATCTAGGAGATGGACAGCAGCACTGTTCTGTGTAACATCAACAATCTCTGCGGCAACCAGCACGCATGCCAGGCGCAGTAACTATAGACAATAAACCCCTTAAGGGAAGGTCTAGGGGAGGCCTATGTCCATTGTTAGTGATATCAAAGGTCTGATGGATTGATGAGTTAATGTAACATGTTTTTTAAAGTACTTGAATTGGAATTTGAACGCCTCGTTCTACCTAGTAAAATTTTAGCCAAAATAAAAGAAGCCTGTTTTTAAAGTAACAAAAAGAAAAAAAAGGATGAGTTTTTAATTTTTGGTATCTTCGAAAAATTTATTTCTGTGTCCTAGTATATCTGATTATGAGGTATAACATTGTTAAAGCTGTAGCTGTATGTAATATTTTTTCAATAACTTTTTTGTAGCTTATGATCGTGATACTTAACTAAGATTATCAATGTCTAATTATATTTCATTATCGTACTAACACTATTCATTATCATGTAAGCACTATTGATTTTCAAGTTTTTATATCGCATTAAATTATAAAAAGTCATCGGTCGGCGGTTACAACCGCTTAGATACGAAAGTTACTTGCTTGTTAATTTGTCTGTTGTTAATATCTTGCTTTTTGTAGTTATCACATATGTAATTGGAAATCTATATAAATAAATTAAATTGAAGGGTCTGTATGTAATATCAAAATATCATTTTTTTTTACTAAATGCATATGAAAGTATACATGGTACCTATAACAAAAATACAATTTAAAAAATTGTCTGCCTATCTGTTTAGCTGAAGTAAACTTCTAAACGGCTGGACAGATTTTGACGGAACTTTCACTGGGAGATAGCTGAAAGTCTAAGGCATAACTTAGGATACTTTAATTTAAAAAAAAAGCAATAGCGCGCGCTCAACGCGTATGCGCCCGCCGTCGCGGGCGGAATTGTCAATTGCTATTAAGCAGATATTAATATATGCCGTTTTGCTTCTTTACCAAGGGTAAAACCGCGGAGATCAGCTAGTGTTACACTAAAACTAAAACTCACCGCCTCAGTGTGTACAGGGTGTACCGCGAACAGCAACGCAGCGAGCGCCGCGAACGGACGTTGCAACCGCGCGACCGCCGCGCCCGTGCGCGCGACGAGCGCGCAACACGCCGCGTGCAGGCACACGTTGCATGCGTGCCACCACCACGCGGTTACGCCGCACAGTGTGTAGTTCAACCTAGAACGAAAATGGCGACATTTCTCAGTGAAACAAACATACATATTTCTTACTAAATTAACAATGCATGAGAAAGAAAATAATCATATTTTACATTTAAATGTATCAAAGTGTAGCCAAGGCAATACAATAATATATCTTTAATCTATGACCGTAAAAGTTTCACCATGACGCCATGAATATTTAGATGAAGAAATTATTATTAGTACCATGGATGTTACGGAGCTTCGACTCCGACTCCGATAAGTCGGAACTTCCGATTGTTATTATACCTTCGGTTCCGATTTCGGTTCCGAAACATTTA
>DWPW01000520.1:0-11318 GCA_018252015.1 Astraptes brevicauda
GTGTATAGTTTAGAAGACTTAATCACCAGTACTATGCTACTCAATGCGAATCCGACTCTTTGCATTAGCAATATTTTCTGGCTCCTTTTTCCTCGCGAACCCGACGACTGACTTGTATTAACTTCATAACTTGTTAAACACAACTTTAAGAAATATCAGATAAGTAAGAAAAAGTCCTGGGGAATTCAAAGGAGACGGTATCTTGTAACATTTCCGGAAATGTTGGCTTTGGAGATAGGGATAATCCTTTGACATTTCATTTGGCGTGTACTCCATTAGGGACACACTTAAAACAACATAATTAAGTATCACGGAGATGATCTGAGATTATATTCGAGCGGAGTTCCGTAAAACACTCTGAATGGAGCAGACGTTTCTTGAAATAACCGTTTTGGTAATCACGAATTGTCATACCAGTGAACTGAGCTGTAATTAGGCAAATGCAGCATGTAACGCGCGGCGGGAGCGCGGCCCGCGACGAGCCGGCTCGCTCCGTCGTATTGTTCCCCGTAATGATTATATAACCGTACTTTTACTACACAATTAAAATTTAACCGTTCCTAAAATTGTACGGAAGATTTGCAATACTCTATTTCATTTCAACGAGGCGTAACTAATTCTCCTTGAGCATCCTTAAATCAGAAAGTACGCGTCGAGCGCGTATAAATATAGAAGGTGGATTTTCTATATTTATCTAACGCGAAGTCGGCAGTTAAAAGACATCGTACCTAGGCAAAATATCAAGCCATTAGCAGATGAAACTTGATGTGGAATACCGAATAGAATGAATTATTGTCGGGCCAGCGAAATATGAAGCTGTAAGTAACATTCTGTTAGGGGAGTTGTGAAGGGTTTCAACGGGAAGGTTAAAATGTTCTTGGGGACTTCGCAGCCACACTCGGAGTTTATAAGGTGCCTTATTCGAAATAACAATGTGAACCACCGCGGATGTCTAACTTAAATAGGATTTAATATTCCTATCCGGCGGGTTTCTTGAAGGAGCGTGTGTAATCAAAATCTGCACTGGAAAACTTTGCACGAGAATCTCCTAGCAATTGCAGGGGGTCTGTAAAAAACTGAAATGAACTTGTCGCTTAAACTAATTTCATTTCCAACTTTGCGTTAGAATAGTTATTTTGTGTTGAACAGTTTTTTCCTAACCGAGTTGTTCACAGTTTAAAAATCAATTTCTTAGAACTTAGAGTGAGGGCAAGTTGTGAGGTGTTTACTTCGTCCGACGGCTGGGAAATGTGAACGAAAACTTAAACAGGGTTTTCATTTTGAAATTATATAACTTAGAAAAAATATTTACTTGCAAGTTTCTCGATAGGAAGTCAAATTTAAACGACTCGCGGTAAAAGTATTAAAGACGCCGCGATAATATTTCATTTCCTTGGTGTAACATAAAAACATTTCCATTTAAGTAGGTCTATTCTGACGCTATCGTTGTTAGTAATTGATATTTACGAGTCAATTTAAAGGGAAATATCTGAATTGCGACTAATGGAATCGAGTTCTTTCGAGTATAATTGAAATAAATTGTTCCGAATACAGTAATGATACAGTTGAAGACGCTCGCTAGTTCTTTAGAGGAGGAAAAACTATTAAACGTGACTAAGTAGGTTTGCGACAGCAAACGGAGTGGCCCTTGTCCTTCAAGTGTGCAATTAGTCCGGTTTTTGCTGCACTGGATGTTTAGACTAATGATTGGATGTTGAGTGAGAGCTAGATGCGGTTGTTTACGAACACAACCAACTGATTTATCGCCACGCTTCGACTGTGCCCTTTATTTAGGTATTCATGAGTTCTCCATTTAAAACCAAGTCATTCCATTTACTTCATCAAATCGTCGTGATCGTGATTTGTTTTTAATAAGTTTACTTATATTTTTATCTTTAATATCAAAATCAAACCATATTTGTTTCAACATGTATAAAATTATTTTTGATTCTTTTTATTACTACTATTTTAGAGACATAGAATATAGGTAAAACAGCACAAGAATATATTTAACATAGGTTCTTTCTATAAACTTAATTATAACTTAGTTCAAAACTTTACTTAAAATATTTAAAACACTTGTTATTTCTAACTATAGTACTAGCGTATCGTTATATCTTAATATCCGTATAAATAAAATAATTTGTGTAATAATCACATGTGAAAAGATTTATGATAGAAAGTGGGAGTGTTGTTATGAGATTTGTTAATAAGATGCGCATGTACATTAGAACACAATAATACCCGGATGCGTTCATAACATGCAAATGTGTGGGCGGGGCGCAAGAAACTTGGCAGCCAGCGAGCGGTCGCACGATCCTGCAAATCTGCGCACTATGCTTATCAGCTCTGATTCATACTTACGTCGTACACAACGACAAAACACTCGCGTACACACACCGCAAGAGTAGCAATATTACTTAGTGAATGCGGTACCACCGCTCATTTTATTTCGTGGATAAGGACGCTCGTATGGCCCGGGATTCACCGACGCTTTGTCGGGGGAAAAGAATGGATAGTGATGAGAAATGTGCCGGAATAATTTATCTTCGGGTTAGTTTACAGAACGAAGCTTGTCTGTGACAGAACCGCGCGGACGACGGCTTATTTCTAATTCAGGGACGCGTTTTCGAAGGGAAGATAAAGCGCTGCGTGTGAATAACTGAATACAAACGATGACTCGCAAACTCGCTTGGAGCCGGAACGACGGCGCCGTTGCTAATCCGAACGATATCTACCTGCAGGAAAAACGCGGAACCGGAAAGTGTTGTGACGACAACAATTTTTTACCCGTAAGTCGTTACAAAAATACGGATAACAACGCACGTGCCGTTTATGGCTAAAGATGTCTTGGAGACGCAGGCACAAAGCACCCGAGATTTATTCGCTCGTCGTAAACGTCTGTAGGAGGAAGTTTGTACACTTGAGCCCGACAAATCGCAATATTTAACGTTCAACTATTTCCATCAATTTGTTCTATGAAGAAAGGGAAAACTTAAATTGGAACGATTAAAGCGCGCACCCTCCAGTGATTGATTTCTGAACGTAGACGCTGTCCACCGCGCCGGAGCATTGTGCCCCTAGATTTATTTCTGTTTCCTCGTTTTTATTGCGTACTCAGATCTTATAACGAAACAGTTACGGCTGTTAAAAGGTTTTATTGGTTAACCTTCGGCGTATGCGGTCATAAAATAGATTCGTAACCAAAGAATCGTACGCGTTTCACTAGATTTATAACTGTATCACGTGAAAACGAAACAAATTTGTTCTATAGAAGGATATAAAAATGTAGCCATAGCAGGAATTTATAGGCAAATTGTGAAAATCTCGGTATAATAAAAACATTCGATTGAATATTATATGAAAAGATATTTTCATTTCAGTTGGTTTATAGCCTATCTTTATATTTCTTGTTTTAGTTTTAAGTACCCGGAAAGCGAGTTACGGATTGATTTGCGACCTTAGAAATCTCTGCCTTGTAATGAATGGAATGTGTCACAAACGGGGTTATATTAAGTGAGATTGTTTTAGGACACCAATTAAAATTGTTAATACGGCAATGATCAGATCTAAAGTGGCGCGGTCCCCTCGAGCCTACGAGCAAATTCACTTAATTTACCGTTCGCGCTGAGGACCCGTTGAAACTTTACGCACTTAATAAACTCGCTAGACGAATTAAAATTCCGCCGGTTTGGTAACAATGCCGAATGCTGTTAACTCGTTCGCTCCGGTTATTAATAAGGGACACCGGTTGTCGATTTATCTACAAAAATAATGACGGCCGACCTCCGCTAATCAAAATTAACAAGTTTATGTTCGGACGCCTGATGGCGCCGAGTTGCGGTGTCGCTTCTCTATTTAAATATGCAAATGATTTTTGAGTGTGCGGCGTCGGAGTTTGGTTGCAGGTTGTTTAGCATAAGCAAATCGGCGCTCCGTTGTTCATGAGCTCCCACGGACTACTTCGAGTGTTAGACGAGCAGGAATAAATAATCTCGCTGTTACGTTTTCCACGAGGGCCGATCGTAAATCAGTACGAGACGAAATTTCCGTCTAATGTGAATGTAAAATTTAGAGAACAATGCCGCTACATAGTTTCGCGGGATCTCTTTAACAAAGTTGTGCGTACTGTTGTTTAAATGAGCCTTATCTCCGATTATGGGGTGGGGGAGGTTGCGTTGTTTTAGCAGTATCTCATCCAATAACTAGGTAAAGTTCTCGCAATATTTAAGTTAAGTAATAAATTTTCTAATTGTCATCGCAATAATGAAAGTTTATTTTATATGTGCGGTATACGACGCGTACAATACGCGACGTGTTCGCAGTGAATATAAAGTTTTATTAAAGTATTACTATATCGGACAAAGCGTTCCCATTCTTTTTATGTAAAACGAATCTCCATTATTATCACGCAATACTAGCGGCAATAATCTCGGAGTAATATAATTTTAGTACCCAATTTAATTAACGTGGTACTTGTAAATCCAATTACAATCGAAGCGGGTTTATCGTATATTTCAGTAAATAAACACAGTTAAGATCGCGGGGTAACGATGAACAACGGTAATAATAACATTTTGAATGCTCCTTTAGTTCATTTGGTAGTATCAGAGAGAGCTTTATCAGTAATTGAACACGAACTATTACATTCGAATCCGGGATTATATTGGGAAGTTTCGCCCGTGACCCTTCTGGCAGTATGGTGTTATAATCCAAATGAAACTACCATCTTTATTTATATTGTTCGCTAACTAGTTCTGATTGTGTTATTGTGTTATGTAAATCGATTAGGTATTGCTACACCGGACGGCTCGGGTCATGCCTTGATTTGCACATTGCACTAGTAGTTGGCTTAGTTTGGTTATCTTTGGAACTACCTACTAGTTAAACTATTATATTCGAGTTTGCTTTAAGTATCATGCAATAGCATATTAATCACATATCTTAAGTTTATTTGAACTGAAATTAATGAATAAGAATGACTATAACATGACGATTGAGGTATTACTGGAACAAATATTATATTACTTTTATTTTGCAACTACCTTTACCTAGCAATATTTCAAGAGAAATATATATTACGGATTTATTTATAGAAAAAAATAATATACTATATATTACAATTTATAAACAATTATTTACCCGACTTTAATTAAACATTTCATAGAAGAAGCTTCTCGAGTAATACGCCCCAATAAAAGTTTACCTCAATATCCTTTTATATTTAACATCAAATATTAACAAGAGGCGAGTGTCCCGGCAAGAACACTCATTAACCAGCGGTGGCAGTTAAAGATGTTTCTGACAGTAACCGAGAGTCCATTAAAGTTAAAGGAAGCCTCGCCGCAGACGAGTGTAAATAATAACTGAGTGGTTTCAACATCTCTATAAAGATGCTATGTTTTTCAGCTACTATCAGGGACATGTTTGATCGAATGCGAGTATTAAAGCGAGTAAAAAATAGCCGAATGTAGAACCTCATCCTTTTTTGGCAGCTGTTAAAAACTTGCGAGTACTTAAGTACTTAAAAAAACGGGCGATTTTGACAAAAATATTGCGGTAGTTTATTATTTTTAATGTTTTTGATTAGTTAAATTTTGTCCAACGTTGTCCAAAGTTGTGTACTTCAGCTACGCAGTAAATCTCAAGGGATTATTTAAATATGTTTCAAATTACAAACAGACCTAATGGATTATTTTCGTTTTCTTATTAAATAAATAGCGACATTATAAAATATCGTTAGTTCTGGATAAGGTTTTAGCTGAATAATATGGCAGAGTCACGTAGCTACGTTATGATAATGTTTTGGATGAAATAAAATTTACATTATATATTTAATTTACTTCATGTTTATGTATTAACATTAGTATTTATGAGCTTATCACCAAGCGCAGTTTATTTTTGCGTTGCTTATTATTTTAACTATAATTTACACGTAACTTTTGTATTTACAATTTATACGCACAAATAGTTGGTAACACAATTATCTATTTCAATATAGAAACAAATATATACTCATCCGAACAACCGGCAAGTAAGTTTTATTAAATATCTATTGATCAAACTTTTGGCTTACATTAATATCCTTGGAGGCACCAAGAACTTGTAAGGGGATACGCTTAATCCGCCTCCGAGATTTATATCACACCGCGTAGGTAACGCAGTGCGGCTATAGTCTACGGTCTACGGTTCTACGGTGCTACGGTTCGTAGCTCGTAGATACCCATATATGCCACGCTACGCCGTACAATGAGAACGCTTTAAACCAGCAAAATGTGGGACAAACCGGTTTTTACATTGTAATTTAAACCGTTCGTACAAAATATAACTTCACCTGTCTATTTAATACAAAATATTACACTATAAAGGAACCTCAAGACCCTATTTGGTGGAAGATTTAAATTCGCCACTTTGTTTCGTCGCATGTTCAAAACTGTGTTTTTAAGCGATAAAACTGCTTAAATAAGGTAATAAATGTGGTGTTGAAGCATGTTTTTGTTATCAAAAACTAACTTACAGGCCATTTACTAAGTGAGTCATATTGTGAATTAACAATTGTTATAAAATAACCGGTGATCGTTTTCTGTGCCAAATCAGACACACACAATGGAGTTATCGACCCTACTATCTAATTTACCCGAAGGTATTGTACTCTTTCAAATAACATTTCAGTAATCCATTCAACTCGTTTCTATCCTTCGGGAACGTAAAGCATTATTAGTAGGTAGTCGTTCTCAGTTCGAGTAGAACACGTCGCAATCCTCAAGATTATTGTAAAAGGACTTAATATTTCGCGATATGTGGATGAAATAAAGGTTTATTCGACATGAACGTCTACACGGTACATTGCTCCTTATATGGGGATTGTAGTCTAAGAACGAGTAAGCAAATAAAGTAATACGACAGGCGTATCACCTGCTGCCGAGTGAGGCTTTCCCACGCGTTCTAACGTTTTCACTTTGCAACATAATACCGGTAAACGCTAATTTGCTTTTGTTCTTATTGTACGCAGCTATTTCGGTTTCTAAGCTTCCTCTAAATGCAGATAATCTCCTCTTAGTTTGTTGTATCCTCGTACGTTTAAAACAATGAGTTTGTAGATCCGATACCAGTTACTCCTGATATACCTGTTTCGCGCAACTAATTTTAAGTGGCTTATGAGAACTGCTAAGCTCTTGCAGTAAGGCGATTTAATTTCAACATTTAATAATCTTAGCGCTTTATATCCACATTTAGCAATAACGTACAAAATGTACTAGAATTTGCGATTTCTGTTACGAATTTACACAAAATGTAATCCTTATTTATTGCTGACACTTTCGGTTAAAATAGGCCGCGTATTAATCAAGTCCTAATTACCAGAATATTATTAATTACGTGGGAGCCGTCGTAATCGAATGCAGACGTGGAGCGTGTAATCAAAGTTAACTAATTTTCAAAGATTAGATGGTACGTATCGATTATATACATAACACTCGAACGAAACTTCTGGTTGGTTAATCAACAAGGAGGAAAGATAAAACCGAAAGTTTAATCGTAATTCACGTTATGATTACAGGGTGCCCTCGGTAGGCATCAAAGTTGTCGAAATGAGCGATGTTGAAGGCAAGCGTGAAATCATTAAGGCAGGAGATAATACGGTTGAGCTAATGAACCGGCGTGTCCTACGCCCCTACTCAGATAACTCGAGCCTCTCTCCCTTCCTCAATTATCTTCGTAGATATCTTAAGGCTGATTTTCTCTTGAGCGTGTAGTTGACAGAAGCAAGTTATTTAGTCGCGGGAACAAATGGAGTCGTCTGTGTTGCAAATATAACCAGTGAGGACGTTTCGAGCTGTATTTTACTCACATATTTGAATATTATGTCTGTTATGTGAATAATTATGATAGGGGACTACAAAGCCTGAACACGCTTGTTCTCTTGTCGATTATTGTAAATCTATCTGAATATTTTTGTTTCACAATTTCAATTTTACTTTTTTTCATGTAAACTTTACTTAAATATATAAAATTAGTACTGTAGTAAAAGCAATATTTTAAACTTATCTTGAAAGAAAGGAAATACCACGGAAGGAAATCTAAATTTTATGTGCATAGCAACTAGTCCCTACAACTTAAATCTGGGTTGTTAGTCACGTTGCATGATCAGCAGAAATTTATGCGATTTAAAGCTGAATTCGAGCCGGAGTCGTGTAAGTTTCGACAGAGGTTTCGAGAATAGTTGGTAGAATATATGTTTGCAGATGAGCCCCGGTGTCGCTTCGACTCCACACTTAGTTGGATTATATTCGCGTCATTAATCGGCGAAATTACCTTCCGTGGTCGACCCTCCCTAGCCGTTCCAGAATCTTCAATTAGACCCATATTTCCAATTTCAATATTATTTATTTAGTAACTTCAATCGATACTTTTACGTTTTAGTTATGAAAAAAGAGGAAGTAATATATTCTCTGATTTGACGTGAGAAAATTTTGTCTTTTTCGTATTTTCCTAATTGTTTGTCAATCCATATACAGTGAGCTAATTTAAAAGTTTTAATCAATACTTCGTTGCTGGAACGTTACCTATTTATTATTCAAATGTAATAGAAAATGACTACCATACGAATGAAGGCCACAGTAGTTTATTTTGAATGGTACATTATAAAGCAAAGTTAAAAGGCTAACACAAAAAATATAAGCAGAGTTTCAATATTGGGACACTGGGATGAGAGATAGACGGTCTTGTGGAGACGTCAACGATCAATCAACCGTGTGACTAATACCATCTATCAATACGTCACGGTGACGGGCCACGCCAGATGGCAGCACTGCTGCTCGGATATTAAATATCAATTTTCAACTAGCTATGTACTTCTATTTTATAACGGATTAATGCTTCGCTGATGACTTTTTTTCGGGGAAGGCAATTTATTTCGGATTTTTTAACGTCAGTTTTCTTTTTGTATATGGAAATTAATAATATTTTACTAGCACCTGCGTCCGTTGCATCCGTCTATAGAACTTAAAATTATTTGAATTTATGTCTAAAAACATGGAATGTACCGGAAGTAAATTACAAAATATTCAACAACTATCTGATAATTAAAATTTATTAAAAATTATAGAGCTTAACCACTTCATAAGTAGTAATATCTAAATTTCCTAAAAATAAAAAGGGCACGCTCTATTAAACAATAATATTTGTCCCAACACCCGTTATAGAAACGCAAAATCGCTAAGTCCAATAAAATTAACACCAAACAGAAAGAGCGGGATGGAAACCCTTTATTTATTTTTAATATAGCAGCAAAGGAACGAGTTAATCGGGAGTGTTAGCGGGCACACGTACGTATCCAAATCGGACACTTTTATGACATCAGACACTCGGCGCTAAATGCGGCGGCTTAAAAAGGGTTGATGGCGAATAACCTTGTCACCTGAAAAGCTTGGGATATAACGGTACCTTCATCAGAGCCGGACGTTCATTGATAATTAATGGGTGGTGCCAGTGTAACGAAAACAAACGACGGGTGGTACTCGCACGATAACGATTAATATCTTCGCGCGGCAAAAACAAACCTACGCTCGTGGCCGCGTGATAAATCATATCTCCGTGGCGCAAAAATAAATGAAGCTAATGATAAATGGCGACGAATTCGCGAAGTGCTGTCCTCGATTGAGTCTAGTTCAACATTAAACCCTTCGGAGACAAAGATCGTGAGTCGTGCAAGAAATCTTAAATTATTCCGATTAAAACCTACTCAACTATGATGTTTAAATAATCTAAGCAAAAACATTTTCAGTTTATGCCTTAAAAGCTTGGATTTTTTGTACGTAAGGTTGTGATTAATTAATTCTGTGGCAGAAAACTTAATAACAATTTATCCACTTAAACTTGAAACGCTTACCTATTTATGTAGTCTTCATAGTAGACTTAAATAGGTTTCGTAAATCTACAAACTATTTTCCAATAACTTAGAAGCTTAGTAACTTGAAGCGTTACAAATCAATATTACCCTTAAGATTTCGCGTTAACCCTATAAAAACATCGATACTGTCAATCATTCGGTAAGGAAAACATCCCGACTGTGAACTGTCAAATATTTATCTTTTTCTTACGGTTCCAATGCCAATATCAGTGCCTCTGGAATTCTGGAATGTAGGTATTGAGACTTTTTCCTTTGCAAGTTATTCAACGATTTACCCTGAACGGAACACAATAAACATTTCTGTCTATCATTCAATAGTCTCTTTATTTAAATAAATTTACTTGAGATTTGTTTTTATTGGACAGTATCTCTAAAATGAGTTTTATTTTGATTTTTGTTTTCTTTTTAATCTAGTTTTTTGTACAGACCTTGTAAGAGCAGTTGTAATACATTTTTCTTGTAATTGAAATGTTAAGTCCTTCTCCGTTCTGATTTAAATTTACACCATTTCATGTATTACAGTGATCTTTTTCTTCTAATTTTGTCCACTTCAATCTCATAATAAAAGAAAATATCGAGAAGATATTAGAAACTTTTCCGGTGTGGCAAACATTACTTTTACATGAAATAATAACCATTTATTCAAACCATCTGTTTGTTTGACAAAAAAAATGAGTGAGAACTAATTAATACATATAAATTGCAACACATAGTACTTCATACCAAGTTTGACAAAAATAGAATAAAAATAAATAATTTCTAAATCCATGGTCACTATTTCCAATTGTCGAATAATAATACTGTCAATATAACACTATCAAACCGAGTAGTGGGACTGCGAAAGACTTTATTTGATTTTACGATAATAGCGCAGGAGCGAGCGGACCTCCCCAGGTACCGCCACGAGTCTCGGAAATTGCGTTAACCACATTCGAGGACCAGGAAATTAGAAACGTTCAAGGATGTAATCGAATGCCTCTCTCAAGCATAGAATAAACTCGCCTTTTGTAACCCCAAGACGTCGCACGAACTATGCATACTTATTCGGCGAGTGTCAAATGATGTAATTTATGATCGATTGGTAAGTGAACATAGATCCATTTCAGATTTACGTTTGAATTATCCGCCGTTACTTTAAGCTATTTATAATATGGTTATAAAAATGTAACTACAGATTATGTTTATAAATCTTTCTATGTACCACTATCTATTTCCTCGTAATTATTTTGAAGCATTAAAAGATTTTTTATGTTATGGAAATAGTAAACGAACATGCAACCCACCGATTGTAAGTGGCCACTGCCGACAATGGACATCTGTAATCAACTCCAGATAAGATCATAGTCCCAACTGAGGTCAGCCACAGATGCGTTGCTACCCCTAAAGACTAAGTTATAACGCCTCAAAT
>DWPW01000521.1:0-11313 GCA_018252015.1 Astraptes brevicauda
ATTCATTTCCAAACACCTCCCGATTGAGAGGCCGAGATTCAACCATTAGGCTATCAATGCTTTTTTTTGTAATATTTTTTTGTAAATTTATAACTCGTATTCTCTAGATGTATCTGTTGCCGGCTCAGTTACGCACCTATGAGGTGACGATTTTAATCCTCAGCAGTAGCAACGCATCTGTGACTGATCACCGATAGAATCCTGGTTCTATATGAAGTTAGTTATGGATGTTTATTGGCGCCACAGACTACTCTGCATTAGTGGACTGATGTTCATTTACTACTATATTTTCATATTAAAAACTAGATATATAATAGCACTGACAGTATACAACGACATGAAGGTGTAGCGCTTTCGTAGTAAAATTCCCGTAAATATCTAATACAGTGTTAAAATGTTTACTAATACGACATTTTAAAAAGTAACAAGGTGACGTGATTTATGTAATAGTAACGAAAACGTGTAATATTGGCAACTTTTCATACTGAAACTAAATTTATCTGTGTTTAGTCAGTGCTCGGAGTCTCTTGAAATGAAATGTAGGTCAATCGACATCTTGCGGCGATAAAGCAAATTTACTCGTCTAGTTTTAGCTTTCCTAATAGATGGAGTTGCTTTAATTCTTTAGTATTCTATAATAACAGTGAGAAATATATTTGAGTAAATGATTATTTACGTTTATAACTTGCAAAATGTGCGATCTGGATTAAATACAGAGCTGTATGAACAGGGAAAGCAACACGATGTTATTGTAATTTGAAATACCTATATCCTGATAATTAATTAAAGGTCATTGCCACGTAAGTTGCGCACTTAGCCAGTACGTTTAATTATAGCCAAAACCCCTATCACTCGAAAAGGCTTCATTTCGTGAACAACAGTCGGAAAACAATAGGTTACGACGACTTCCCGTAGATCAATCAATTATATACATTATTTTTAACAAAAGAGTCAAACTGATTTGTACGTCACTAAAAAGTAAGATAATTTTAATTAATTTAAATAAATGGTAGTTTAGTACATTGTTCTGAAGTCGACGCTCATATTGGCATAGTTTACGTGGTAATTCAGCGAAATATATTATGTTGAGCGTCAGGGTTGAGGAGTTGAACGTCAAATTTGCATCATATGTCTTTGATTACCGATTTTATAATATATCCGTAGGCACCAATGGCCAGCTCCTACCGAATAAGCTGGAAGTACCCCTGCATCATCACAGTTGAAGAGTTGAAGGTTAAATTTTTCATCATATAATGTAATTCCCAATATTTAATGTAAATTCCAAATTTCATTAGAATCGAATTAGCAGAGACCGAGATATCCTTAAATATTTAAAAACAGGGGTAGTGATGAGGAGTTCCACCCCAAAACTCAAAGATCCAATTGTCGGACCAAACCCATGTTCAGAAACGAAAGTTCCGTTGAAATACGCTATCAAATAAAAGAAAGAAAATTGACCATAAATACTAGAGTTATCCCAGATTACAAGAATTCGTGTTTATTCCCATTTTCCGGGATAAATAGGGAAAATACCCAATTTCCAAGAAATGGGACCTGTCTAATCTTTGTTAGCATGTTGGTGGGTAGGAACAATATTTCCACTGACATTGCTTTTTCGGTCGCTTCGCACGACCAGTCAGGTCTAAGATTCAAGTCTGTAAGCCGTCGACTACCGGGCGAGTGTATGCGGACGTTCCGTGTCCCATTTTAGCCGCTCGTCTCGTGTTCCACGTGGACTAGCCCTGCTCCCGTGTGTGTCTTGTAAAGTGTCGTTGTCTCGTGCTGTGCTAGTGTATACGGACGTTCCATGTGCTATCGTGCCGCTCGTCTTATGTTCCACGTGGTCTAGCCGTGCTACCGCGTGTGACCAAGTGCAGAGAATACTTCTCAGGAAGAAAAGTTTGTGCCTACCACTTCTTTGAGTCTCGTGAAAGCGCAATGCGCATCACTAGTGACGCGATCCTGGACTGCAGATCGACTTGGGAGACAAGGTTGGTGGCTTATCTACTTATCTGCTGCGGCGAGGATTGGGTCATACCTTTTACACATACATTTATGCAGTTCACTCTTATCGAAACGTACGAGGCTTATTTGGTACCGCACAGAACCCTTTTGGTAACCAGCCGCATCCAATATATACTGTATATACAGACAAATACAGACCCTTCACCTTTTCATAGTCGGTTAAAAAGGAAATTGGAATCTTATTTAAATTTTCCATAGAGGAATTACTGTCCTTGAGAAATAAGTTAAACTGAATAATCTCACGCCTCCAACCAGAACATTGCTCTTATTAAGTAGAAATAGGTATGGTAATGGTACTTCCAAGTGAGACAAAAAATGGCACGCGCTCACATAGGCGCCGGCAGCAAGGTGCAAGACAGTGCACTTGCACCCGTCTGTCGGGTAAAAATATATCTACATAGATTTTAGAAATTAGACCAGCCTATTTGAAAGTTGTGGCAGCCGGCAGGTGTCGATAATTTGATTACACATGTGTCTTTTATATGAAAACCGAGTATGAAAATTCATAGTTCTATTCACTCTATATTTTACACATACAAATACACTGTATGTATACTATGTACGATACTGACCACATTACGACTACAAAGTAACTACAAACGACACCGCACCGCGCATAACTTAGATCCTCTCCATTGCAGAGATATATATTTTTGTAGTAACTAACAACTAACAACGCAGCAATAAGAAGCCAGAGCGAAGCTGTTCACAGGTAACCACAGCTTTCCGACATTTTATCGCTACTGGATACTGCGGTTGCGGTCCGGGTGTATAGGTACTTACAGTGTCAAAACAGACGAATCAGCGTCAACTCGTCAAAACGATGTTAACAGACAACGAGCCGCCTGTTTGCATGCAACAGTTCAATTAGGGTCAATCCACATTGTCATTAAGTCTCGGTTTTCTCATGTTACGGTCATCTCATTCACTGTAATCGACGTAACATAATAAAAAAATCATATTATCTAGGTATATTATTATATATAATTAAATATGTCATACTATTTAGGTTTAGGATTATTAATTATATATCAATAATATACATTTGCTATTCATAATTGTTGTAACTAAAGGGATAGTTCTAGAAAAAAATATATGCTATTCGATGGTTTGGAGATCACCTTATCGAAGTTTTTAGAGGACTTTATACACTCCAACCCTTCCCCAATAGTGGGAAGAGAACGGTGTCCAGCAGTAGAATATAAAAAGACATAACTTTAAAATGTCAGGGCTTGGGGTTCAAACTTGGATTAATATTTTTCTAAAAACGGCTAAAACAAATACAGTAGCACTATATCTACCATCAAAGCATCAAATCAGTTTCAAACCAAAATAAACGCCAAGTAAACAATGTTCCGGCCGTTGGTGAAACGCTTTGTACATTTGTGCAGTTCATTAAACGTTCCCGTTAGGATTGTTTTAACGAGTATCGTCTATCTAATGATCTGTTAAATAGTAAAATAAACTAAGCATGTTAGACGTTGGTTAGAGAGAAAGCTGTATAAAGTATCGTTACATTATTGTAACTTCTTGTTAACTCATAGGAGTTTTCGGGCCGAATAGAGATTCGGCCATGCATTCTTATATCCGAAATCTAAGTCTGTTATGTTCTGTTGATTTAATTAGGAATTGAGGATTAGGTAGGTTACTGTAAGGTACATATTATATTTACAAGAGGCGTTTCAACTAGGCCCGAAACGTTAGCAACGCAATTGTAATCAACTCTAGACCTCTTGGATTTAGTGGCGTCCTGGAGTAATTACTATTGGTTAAATTAATTTTCTGTTTCCTGTGTACCTAATACTACTTTGTACGGTACAATTTCTCTTGTTTTAAACCCAACCCAAAAAGTTCACTATTTAAAATTAAGTAACTAATTCCAAATTTATACGTAGTTAGTAAATTAATCCAAAATCATTAGTTTAATAGCCTTCAAGTTTGATAGGTAGGTACTTTGATAGGAAAATTTATCTAATTCTATCGTTTTTGTACCTGAGCGTGAAATGTGTTAATATATTATGAATTAATTAAATCAATGACTTAATTGAATAAATTTACAATATATAAACATATTTTGTGATTAAAGCGATGATCGTTAATATACTAGCTGACTCGGTAAACGTCGTTTTGCCATATACATTATTTATTTCTACTGAAAGTTATTCTAAAAAGTTTTCAAGTTTTGTATTATTCTATAAAGTTTTTAAGTTTTTTAAGTTACATTTTATTTTTTATTTTTTGTATGTTCCGCTAAACTTACATTGTTTTCTTTCATAAAAACCTTCTGACAATAATTAACACACCAAAATAAAAAGAGAAACAGAGATGCATTTTTATATATATACATTACAATACGCTTGATTTTAAGAAGGTGAAAGGAATTCTGAAGGTGGTAGAACCCTCTGTGGTTCGACTCCGGCAGTACCACCGCCACACCTATTTCTACCTTATAACAGCAGTGCTCAGAGCTGCTGTGTTCAGGTTTGAAGGGTTTGGTAAGGAAGACATATTTATTCAAGGCATTCCAACTTATCCCTCAGGGGTAGCAACGCGTCTGTGGTTGACCTCGGGTAGGACTGTGGTTTAATCTGGGTTTGATTACAGATGTCATTGGGCGGCAGTGGCCACCTACCATCAGGTGGACTGCATGATCGTTTGCTACTTCCATAACGTAAAAGATAATAAAATTTCTAAAAATGAAATAAACTGACATCATTTGAATGATATTGTGGCCATCATAACATTAGCTGACTCTACATCAAAGAAATCGTAATGCATTGTGATGTGGTTTGATTGTGTTAGAACGTCAGGAGAAAACGCATTTCGCGTCCTACACACGTGTGCTAGGACCCTGAAGTTTCCTATCCTTCTCCGTCAGTTTATCACATGTATAGTAACACTAATGTTAGTGGTTCATATGATGCGACCGGCCGCGACCCCCACCGTGACGTCACTTCCGCAGTCGAATCGCTTCCGGCGCGCCCGCGGGCTCTTTGACATTTACTCGGCGACATGTCAAATTATCTCCCGATGACTCGTATGATTAACCGCGTGGAAAATATTGCCGCCCTTCTAATTTTATGGTGTATTTATTGCCAATCAGCCGCAATTGGTATTCGTTTATTTACTACTTGTATATTAAATTGTGTGAATAGGTACAGTCTTCATGCTTATTTGGTAACGTTTTTCTAAATTTGATTACAGAATACCAATTATTTTTTTTTTTTGCTTGCTGTTTATTTCTTCGGATTCCTTTCATGCTTCCGAGCACGCGACATCCAGATTAGAAATTTAAAATTTTAGAGAATAGCTACTTATATGCAGATTTTTTTTTCAAATTATTTATTACTCCTAAACTAAGAAACATCGTTAAACTTATGCTAATTATTCATAAATTAATTTATTTGTATACTGTACATTTATCATGATGAGTCTGTCCATATGAACATAAATATGGAGATGTATAGGACTATTTACATCGAAAATTCCTTAATTATTTAACTTATTTTTTTTTGCACGTAGATGTTTGTATGATAGTAACAATGGTTGTTTATATGATGATTATCCATTCTAAAACATGTAACACGAAATTTGATTAAAAACAATAACGAATACAACAGGACAAAGGAAACGTATGTACATTCGTTTAAGCATCGATCGGCGATCGTTGCACTGCTCGCTCGAACGCTACAAATTAGTGCGAATATCATTATTCACTTTAACCAGCAGGATAAACGTATTTGATAGAGTACAGTTACTTTTATATTGCCATCATTGACCTATTGCGAACGCACTGGTAAATCCTGTCATAATTTTAAGAATATATTAATTCGCGCCGTTAGGCTGTCTTTGAAAATTAAGAATGTTAATAAATATCCTCACGTATTTTACTAAGATGTTAAAGCATCACAGCAAAAGACAAAACTCGTATCCTGAAACCTTAAGCTTTTTTATTTCTTTGAAAATTTATATAAATTATAAAATGAAAGAAAAATTGTATTTAAGCTCATTCAAAAGACAAATAAAGACACTGCTTGAGGTATGTCTTAGTACACATAACTACATAAAAACATTCAAGTCTCGAGTACCTACGTCAATTTAACTAAGGGGGTCAATTAAAAGATCAGTGGGCTCGAATATTGGATTAAGAAGAAGGTGGACTAATATGATAGCATTAGCCCGAGGGCCACGAAACATGCGCTTCAAGCGTCATTCGAATGGCGCTGCAAGCATTAGCATTGAGCGTTAAAAAAAGTTAAAGGTACCACGCCGCACATATTTCTGACTTATAACAGCAGTATTAAGCTCTGCCGTGTTCTCGTCAGAAGGGTGTGGTAAGCTATATACTTATCACAGGTGTTTCAGTTAAACGTTTAGGCGTTTAACTTAGTCCTCGGGGGTAGCAACGCATCTGTGGTCGACCTCAGATAGGACTATGATCTTATCTGGGGTTGATTAGAGATGTCCATGGGTTCCAAGGCCACTTACCATCAGGTGGGATGCATACCTGTTTGCTACATGCATAACATAAAAAATAGGTATGTGTCCAATGTTATAAAGCTACAAAAACTTTGTCGTTAAATTTATATGACGCTAATGACATTGTTTGGTTGCCATCAATTTTTTGCCTTTAATTAGCGGATCGGTTAGATAGGTAATCGGTTTAGCGACTTTCCGGAAAGTCAGTTCCTTAATAAAAACCATTACTACATTAGTAGTAGATATTTTAGTATAATCTAAAAATGTATAGCAGCAAAATCCTTTTATAATATTTTATTTTAATTCTCAGTGTAATTTTAAACCACTTTACTAAATTCTAAATTCTCTTACAAAGGAAATTCTTTCAAAAGCAGTGCAACGCTGCAACCTAAATAATATCAAAGGTGAATAAGAATGCTTTGTATCGTTTATATAAACTTGTAGTAACGGACGCTTTAAAAACAAGAGCATTCATAAATACGTGGGTATTTTGTTTTGTAACTTCGTTTTACACTCTTGTTAAAAGCTTCCTTCATTATCAATATTTTAGTTGTGCAATATATTAACAAAATATTGATAATGATATTTCAACAATGTTTATGATATATGCGATTCTAGTTAGTAGTCATAAAACATAAGTATATTCACATATACAATATAGTTTATATATTTATAGCTATTACAAAGAAGATGGGTACGTATAGTACTTTAGTTAATGGTTTTGAAAGGATGGTACTAAATGAAGCTGACGTAAATCCAGTAACTGAATACAGCGGCACATTTACTAAAATCAGGGGTGTCATTTACTTTTATTAATAGGTAAGTCAACATATGCCACATTCAACAAGATTATTTCATACTGTGAGTTTTCTAAACAAGTGAAAAAAAATCACACGAGTACTGGTACTATGACCATATAACATATATGATTAAATTATAGTAACTACAAATATAAATTTCATCGTTTCTAGGGACAAGGCGGTGCCCCGCCAAAAAGGATGATCTTCACACTATGAATAAGGTGTAGAATTTATAAATTTAGGGCATATAGAAATAGAAGCTTGCCTCTACATGAGATCTGATAACTTTCTGACCCTATTGTTACGGCAATATTATTTACGTGAAAATGTTTTATGAGGTATAACAATATTTAGGATTGACAATGAGTATAGATGCTTGCAGGAAATAAAATTAATTAAGTATGGAATCTAATTTACAATAAATGTGTAGCGTTGGAGAGTGGTATAGTAACTAGGCAGACACGCAAAGGGTTTAGGATTTGATTCCCGGCTAGTTTTCAATATTGACTGTTTAATTTCGACTTATATGTTTAACATCACAAGCTTGTGTAAATAAAATGTATAATAAGAATAAGAAGTGTCAACCCTAGGAGGCAGACATTAGTGGAAACTTTACGACTGAAAACACTAAGAATAAGACACGCTTGGCAGTGAATTAGCAACGCTGTCGAGTTCGACAATCACCTAATTCTAAATTTAGTCACTAAAATTGAGATAATTGTCAATTTTACCGGTCGCTTCACATTAAGGTATTGTACCTTAATGTCTTGCCATTTATTCGATAATGAACATTCTAGTACAGTAATTAATTTGCTAAAATACTTGCTCCTACAGCTCCTAAAATAACAATTCAAGTGGTTAGATCTTAAAAAGGTTTCACGAAGAAAGATTAAAAAAATAACTTTTAATTTTTTAACATTACGACTATATCATCTAAAAAAACAGTTACTGTGGAGACTTCTTGATAATTATTATTTTACAGAAACAATATTTTTATATGATTCTCTAATTTTATAAAAAGTTATCACGGAACCATCTAATAACATAGCTTAGTTCCGAAAATCGTCATAATTTCTACACGTCCCATATTTCCAGAGCGACTAACCGCTTCTCACAAAAACCTCTGAATTTATGCACCTCGGGAACACGAGTCATAAGGTACGTAATCTCATCGTGCAATAATTTGCATGCGGTGAGAATTAACCAAAACTTGCATGATGAAGAGTACCTTTGCACATTTTAACTAGAATCCTAAATTGCCATAAGATAAATTAGACTAAATTGTAATCTCACAGAATGATTTTAGACGTAGAATTGGAAGAGAATGAAATTTGATGGTAAGTGGTCACTGTTGCCCATGACTTCTTTAACCAATTCTACATAGAACATGGGTTCTATTTAAACGAAGGCGTTGCACACTGCAATGTTTAAAATATATACCATCTTACATGTTGGTAGCGAATACTTGCGAAGTAGTTTTTATTAATTTGAAATACTAATTTAATTTCATGGATATCATAGATTAAGATTTTTGTAAAGTAAGTTGCGATTCTATTTACTGTATAAAAAGGCTTGAAGCCATAAAATTCCCGGAAATTCCCCATTATAAAACTCATTATTCAAACTTAATTTTACCCGTTAAGTTCGGTGCTCGAAAATTTTGACACGCTGCATGAACTCTCGCACAATAATTTAGATTGAAACGTTCGCACGTTAATTGAAATTCCATCGTTGTACCCCGCATCATCCGCAAGCTAGATCAATAATTTAGATACCGGTATATTACACACCCCTTTATTACGTCACCCCCACGCTTCATTATGATTGGACTTGGCAGTAAATGCGTTAATGAACAATTATTTTCAAGAGGATTGTTACCAGTTGGCTGTGGTCCTGGCGCTGACACTAAACTCAATATTCGTCAGTTTAATTTAGAACCAGTTTGTTTGTTAGTAAACGTTCCAAGAGGGAAATACTTTTGTTTAACCGAATAAAGTATAGTGTACACTGAACAATGTTTAAGTGTATCATGTGACTACTACAGCTACTATTATAGACAATTAAACAAAGCAGAGAAAGAAGTCTTCGCGGTTCTACCACAGAAGTTCTCGCCATCAAATGTCAGTGACATGCGGTGGTCAGTCTGGTTTTGAAACTTATTTTACTAAAAAATAAACTCACACGGTATTTTCTAATAAATTTCTTTGGGACAACACTTCATAAAGATGTTCAATGTAATTTGTATTTAATTAAAAAGTAAAAAGAAAATCACAAGTGATCACAATAAAATCTACAACAATCGAATGCTTAATATAATTTATCGATAGAATACTGATTGCAGCAATATAATGCAATCAGCATTCGTAAAATAATGAAATTGATTTATATCCAAATTCATCTCATAAAGCAAATGCAATATAAATAATTATGAATCTGGAGGACATGCAAATAAAATCACAAGTATTGCATGTTTGAGTCACCAAAGGCCACATAGTACGGATTTAGACGATCCAAATATTTCCTCGGGCGACGCACTTTCTTCATAAGCAAGGGCGCAAGGGCTTGCAAAAAGAAAAAGCGTATGTACCTACCTATGTACGCATAAAGTAAATATAATGAATAAATGTACACTTAAATTTTAATGAAGTTTTATAAATATAAACTGTGTAGCCTATCGAAAATTGTTTATTGGTTCCTACATACAGGTATCGCTTGTATATCATTTATTTTTGAAACTAGACAGTTTGCGTTAAAAGCAAACATATATTTAACTTTTATCTTTATAAAAATACACTATAGTTGAATCCGTTTTCCCATCCGCGCAAAAAATATAAAACGAAGATATCTCTTATTAGTTTAATTTGCAATTCTGAATTTCCTAATTGTACTGCACAGATATAAGTTAAACCGTCATTTAGTTCTGGTAGCTAATATTATTTAGATCTTTTCGTGTTTAGTTAAAGATGGTAGAGATCTTTATGTTTCAACGAACGCAGCGGCGTTCTAATTTAGTCTTCAGTTGTAGCAACACATCTGTTATCGACTCCAGGTACAACAAATTTCCTATTTTACAAATATCCATGAGCTGCAGTGACTACTTAATATCTGCTACAATGAAACACTGGTTGATGAAGGTTTGAATTAAGGTATTGTTTCAAGAAAATCATTATTTTATTCATATAATATCACAGACATGTTTATTGGCGATAAGAAATTCTAATCACTTCGGAATAAATACTACTGCATTATTAATCTTGTTATCTATATCATTGCTACTTTCGTCATAATTATGATAGGAATAATCTGTAACCTTACAAAAGAAAATAATGTATGATTGTACAATTTATGAACATAAATGATCATAATTATTTGTCTTATAAAGACAGTATTCTTGGAAAAACATAAAAAGTGACTCATGTAAATACTTTTATTTTTAAAATAATTACTAATAAATAAAGTTCTGAAGTACCACACTCATATTTCACTGATTTCATTGGTTTGTAAATGAGAAGCGGTGCAATATAATCTAAAAATAAATTAATTCTTTGAAATAAAATTCTTACGAGTTGACATTAAATTTTATTGACGCAAATAACACATTGCAACAGAGCATTGCAATAATAAATAGATGACGTTTGCGCTTCTGTTTTCACAGAAATCATAGGTTGCGCTCGCGGAAATTCTAATTCAAACTTATTTATATGGAGATAGACTTAATAATAGGTAGATTTTTACACTTATGTCATTGTTTTACCTACATTTAGCAAATTGAATGAAACATAGTACATGTAATATGGTCTTTAGTATAAGATAATGTACGAGTAGATTAAACATTTCATCATAAAAATAATTTTGGCTACAATACGAGCATATTAATGTTTAAATCATGTTTACAATATGTTAAAAATGTGTAGTTTCTACATATTACATGTAATTAATTATCATAATAAGTTATTTTTCGATTTCGGTAATAATATATTTAAACTTACCTTTATATCTTATGTTTGTC
>DWPW01000522.1:0-11312 GCA_018252015.1 Astraptes brevicauda
ACATTAACGCATCTCACACCACAGCTCCGTTACATTTTATATGTATTTTTCGTCTGTGTATTAGGAAAATATTAATTATAAGGAAAATGAGGTTTAATTTGCTACGCCGTTTTAAAACACAATTATATATAAATATTATCAATCAATATTCTTCTCTGCATGAACTTTAACGTAAGCCTAATCTCACACTCCTCCGTGCGCGCAGTGTTCGAAAAATGGTACTGCAAATTTTCGCTTCACGTATTAATATACCTATAGATTTTCTCTTCAATGCTTGCATGTTCAAATTACGAATACAAATGTTATTTTTTTAAACAATAGTAAAATAACCTTAACAGCCAGTTAACATGAAGTAATAATATGAAGTATAATATACGGAACACAGATAAATTATTATAAATTGTGGTAAAATGTAACAATAGGTAATTTCGATTCACCTAGCTTTGTTGATTTAGGAATAAAAACCAATGAGTAATGTAGAGTGAAAACGATAAAAATATATACTGTTAGAGGTGCCTTATACTAGGTATATTTTATTCCTTTCTATTCAACTGATTGGTTTAGTGATGTTTAAGTGACAGCATACGAATACCGATAAACTTTCGATAAAAAAATATTTAGCGATAAAATAAAGCTTCGTATCATGTTAGTATAGTAAATAAGTATAACAAATATATTAATTATGTATTAATTTGGTAAGTATATAATTAAGATTTGGCCAAAAAGCTCGCGGCTTATTTACATATCGATTAAATCTTGTGATGCAGCAAAGTAATGCCACCACTGGAGTGTTTTAGAAAACATGCAATTTCATTATTTTAGATGGTTCATTTATTTATTGTATTTCCCTATTAACTGATTATATATTTTATATAGTTAATGTGGTTAGATATATCATTATATACGTAAGAAAAATACAATAATGCAAAAAAATGCAAATAAAGTTCTATAAAATTGGTCTACTTAGTATTACATTATTTTATGTACTATATTCTGCTCTTTGAAACGCACAAAATTATGGGAATTAGGTATCTTTGTCAAATCCATCGCGTCGGCCTTCACCTCGCCGCAACCGTTATTTACGTAACACCGATACGTATACATCACTATTCTAAAAATATACGTGTAAAAAAATAAAAGTGCAATGTGCCAGCTACACAGCCCTCAGGGAGGTCAAGATAAAGCCTGACGCTGACCACGTGCAATAATTACGTGAGATTCACCAACCAGTCTGAATGAATCCTGACCTTTCTCATGGCGACGCAACCCCCCCACTCCCCGCGCAAAATCAATACACACCGAGACGTAAAACCTTTACGAAACTCGCACATTAATATTCTTCTGAATTTGAATACAACAATTTGTTAATTTTAAAAACTTTTTTTATTATGAAGAAATAAATCGCGCATCAGTCCAAAATGTCTCTATTATGCAAATGAAACCCAAATTATTATGTAAAAAAAGGAAAATAAGCTTTAAATTCTGCGTTCGCAGCTCGCTTTTTGTAGACTAACTCGATTAAATAAGCTTATTATTTTTTGTATTTTGTCGTACAATATAAATAAAAGTATTAACTTATGATGAATACTAAATATAATGATCTGTGATACATGTCTTAATTACATACAGATAAAAAATAAGAGACATACATTGATTTCAGAACGTATCCATAAAGCACTGGTCGTACTGTTCTTTCTTGGTTGACGGAAATTCAAATTTCGATTGGAACGCGACGGGCGGACTTCCGCGACGAACGCGCTGCACTGACTGCCTCACTGCCATAGGGTTAGAGATGTACACCCTAGTTCATTATGCCCTATCGATAAATTCAGCACAGGAAAAATATTCGCAGAAGTTCGAGCTGAACTCAACAGATTCACACGCGGAATTATTATTCTTAAATTTAATTAAATATTTCTTAAATTGGAGTATAATTATAACATTTGATAAGAAATTACTCATTTACATATACAAATATTAGAACTTACCTACATGTAGGTACTCGTAATTTAGGCTTAATAAATGGTAATGTTTAAAAAAAAACAAATATTTTACGAATAATTCGCAAAATTTTTGCGAACAAATTGATATTAATAATGTTGTTAAGAACTTTTATACTATAATTTTTATATTATAATAGACAGTTAACTTAAATAATTCAGTATAATAGTTTACGTATTTACGATGTATTTTTCGGTGTGGAAAATAGATAAGGTGTTTGTAAAAGATAAATATAAACTGAAGCGGCATTGGTAGTATTCTTATATGATGAATGACAGATTTGAAGTCTGTAGTATATTTATAATCATACAATAATATTACAGACACTAATAATGTGGTTGTGACAATACTTATTTTAAATTATATTCTACCTTTAGCATGCACTTCGTTTTCACTTGTATTTGATAGATTGTAAACAAATTGAAACTAACAAGCGCAATCTATTTCGTTGTAAACGCCATATGAATCACTGCAACACATGAAGAACTATATTATCCCATTAATGTTCCATTGCTGGGCACGTGCCTCCGTTCAGAAGAAGGCTTCAGGAAGTGATCAAGATGGGCAATGTCAGCTATAAAGGTGGGAGAATGATGGTAATAGAAGCAGGGGACGAAGGGCGCCAGGGACGCCACCTAATTCCTAAAAAAACGCAAAATCCTACAATTTATAATACGTACTAGAACTAATAAAGAGCGCTAAATGTGTGACTAGACCGAGGCGCTAAATGTGTGACTCGCTCGGGGAGCCAAAATACGTGACTTGCCCGGGGCACCTAGTGTTCCCAGAATTACTTCGTTAATTAAGTGATTAAATAATGTAGTTAAAGCTGTGGTGTTCTGCTTTGAATGCCTCAAGAATCTAGATAGATATACTTGAACGAAGCGGGCCAAGATGGCCCTCATGGATTTTCATGACTAAAACGACTAAGAGACAAAATCCAGGAGGTAGGGCATCAGATTCTTCCAGTGTAACAACAACAACGCGTACGCCAAGCGTGGCGACTAATTGCAAAACTGCAATTAGGCCTCTCGCCCATATTCAGCAGTACAAAAGGTTCACTTTTGGATATATGACTCGCATCTGTGTTTGCACAATTGATTTTGCTTACATATGTCGCCTAGAGAGAGTAAAGAATTATCATAAGGACTTTGCTAGACTTTGATTTGAAGCTCGGTTGCTAAATATAATTAAAAAAAAACCCTTATGGTAACCCATGTCATTTTATAACCGCGGATTTTTTGATTGTATAAACTAATATTATAAAGTATGGTATCCTTATCTAGGTAAGATACATTATGTAGCGTATGAAATAATAATTAATCTTATATATTTACAATCCATTAAGCTGTTGTTTGCAAAAGAAGATAAAAATGTTAAAGAGCTATTTATAAGTATTTTGAGATAACCTTAACACACCATTTGCTTCCTATGTCGCGTAAGTACCAATTTCTAGTTCAATAGCCTTCGAAGCAAATACTTTTGTATGTAAATTTTATTTATAGATCAAAAATATGTAAAGACGAAAATCATGATCCAAAGATTAGTGCTGTTTAACAAGAATTAGAAGACAATTCAGTTTCACTATTCTCCATGTAAAATACAACAAAAGTGTCACCAAGCTAAACTACAGCTGGTCAATCATTGATTAAATAACCTTAACCCTATTAATTGTGAAAATTGGTCTATTTAGTCGCGTTAGCAATTTAGCAAGGGAACACCATAGAAGGTTAGGCTCCAACGTTCAAGGTGTTGTGTCCTAGGACATTGATTATAAAAAAAACTCTTCATAATTCGTGTGTTATGGTATATAATCACACTCATTAATATATATCTTGCTGATAAGGTATATAGAACTCACATTAGTTAAGGTTTCTACATAAGTAGCAATAAAAAATGATTAAAATCAGCGAAAATACAAGGTATTTTTATTTTAAATTCCAATAAGTCTTAAATTATGTTTCACGGAATATACCTATTAACGATTCACATTGAACTTTTTGTATAACTTACTTTATGAAACAATAATATTGAGAGGATATGTCTTACCAATTTTCACCGCTACATCGCGTTTGCATTGTTACAAACTTTCTATGTAAAAAATTGTTACATATTTAACCTTCAAATATTTTAAATTATTACTTCTCTCTATCGATATAAGGGATGAATACACCGCACATCCCTCAGATAAAGTTACGTCTAGACCGTGTTAGGGGTGGGCATGCGCGGGAAAGCTCCGCCATTTTGTTTTCAGTTCGGCAAACTTCGTGTATTCTCGGAAACTTTCGCGAAATACAGTCGACTGGGTTCGACTCTTTATGGGTGTCCTATGTAAATATTCAAATGAAGAAATGATATTCTCATCAGATATTCTGATATTATTATAATCCGATATACATATATGTTGTAAAAAATAATTTGTATGTTAATCGAAAATTTTTAATGTGGCTGTGTGAATCTATTTCATTTTATTTACAAAATTCACATTTTGCCGTCCAAAGTCCCAGCCATAGCTATACAAACTCTGAATGAGAGGCTGAAACTCTATATCAAAGACAAAAGGGTGGTAGAGTCCATTGCGGTTCGACTTCTGCGGTACCACCGTCACATCAATTCCTTCAGAATAACAGCAGTGTTCAGCGCTGCTGTGCTCTGATCTGAAGGGTTTTTTTATGTTATGGAAATACCAAACGAGCATGCAGCCCACCTGATGACAAGTAGCCACTGCCGCCCATGGACATCTGTAATCAACCCCAGATAAGATCAGAGTTGCTACCCCTGAGGACTAAGTTGGAACGCCTCGAATAAGTATGTCTCCCTTTCCGCACCCTTCAACCCAAAACACAGCAACGCTTAACACTGTTGTTATAAGGCAGAAATTGATGTAACGGTGGTACCGCTGGAGTCAAACCACAAAGGCTTCTCCCACCTTTAGAGGGTGTAGCAACAGATACGATCTTAATTGATCTTATACGAGACGCTGGAACTTAGTCCTCGTAGGCTATCAACATATACGTGAGTAACCTGGTAAGACTTTGGCCTTATCTGAGGTTGATTACAGATGTCCATGGGTGGCAGTGACCACTTAACATCAAGTGGTCAGCATGCTCGTTTGCTACTTCCGTGTTATAAAAATCACGTTTTTTAGTTATCACAATGTAACTGCTCCGCGACCACTGCTTACCCACATTTTGTTCCCTCCTTGTAGTGTAATTATCAAAGTTTGAGTGGGCATTCATGTATGCCATTCAATTATTTATGGACCTACACACAATAAGCACAGCTATTTATACTCGTATGTCATGGGACATATTTTGGGAATAACTTTCGATAATTAGACGATATTTTTTTATAACTATAATGATAATTCTTTCGATATATTTTTTATTGTGCTGAAGTGCCAAACGAGCACGCAGTCAACCTGATGGTAAGTGACCACTGTCGCCCATGCTGTAATCAACCTCAGATAAGACCAAAGTCCTACCAAAGGCAGACCATAGATGCGTTACTACCCCTAAGGACTAAGTTGGAACTCCTCGGATAAGTATGTCTTCCTTACCACACCCTACAAACCAGAACAACGCTTGACACTGCGGTTATAAGGCAGAAATAGGTGTGGCGGTGGTGCCGTCGAGCCACATAGTTCTACCAAATTTAAGTTTAAATCCACGCGCTAATAATGATATTGATAGCGATGCAGTATAGAAAGGAGAATGAGTGGTCACCTCGAACACCTTCGAAATACCTCCGCGCATGTTTAGCTACCCTGAGTTGAATCGCTCATCTGCGTGGAGTCCGATAAGGCAACGCGCTAAGAGGACACCGGTCGCGTCCCTCCGGAGATCCTGGAGTGCTCTTTGCAACGCTGATGATGGCAACCGGGGGGTTTTAATGGGTAATGATCCCATATAACCCGGCGTGACTGTGAATAGGGGTCCGTCGTCTTATCTATAGATTAAAATTAATAAACAAATGCGAGCAAGTCTCGTAATAGCTATGCTTATCACCCCAAATAGATATTCGGTACTATTTTAGTTCCAAAAAAGCAGCACTAATTTTCACACTACAATATTTTTTTAAAAGGTATTTTTTTAAGGGGGTACTTGAAATTTTGCTCGTTGTTCTAGGGGCCTGTGGACTAAAAAGTGATAAGAAATGCTGAATTAGGGTCTTACCTGCGGTCGACCACAATTACCTTTTGATCACTAACAACTCAAGACTTCAAACTAGAACAGCACATGCTACGGCAGAAATAGGTGTGGCGGTAGATCTATTTTTTATCAATAAAACATTAGTTTAATCATAGGTTCTGACCGTTGCAGTCCCAAGCGGTCATTACGCGGGACCTTGAATATTCTATTTTTAGCTTCCCCAGTCGAGGGAAAATGGAGGGGAGATATTTCTGCATATTAAAGGGACCCGAGGGCTTTTGATCATTTAACGATAAAGTAGATTGAATCTGTGCTCATTTAAATTAAGTTTAATTTAAAATAAACGCTTTGAGAATTTGGCTCACAATGCTCACAATAAGTTTATATAGATTTTTGTGGACTTTTTAAAGCGTTTTTAAGAAACGGTTTATTTTTCATAAGACCAGCCAGATCGCGCTGAAGACTACAATTTTAAAAATAGACTATTCGGCTGTTCCATATAGGTGTCAATTATTTTTAATAACATTTTTATTACGAGAAGAATTAAGAACGTTCTGAGGTAACCGTATAGGCTTTATTATTCAATATATTATACATCTGCAATTTATAATTAAGTATATACCATATCGCCTTGTAACAACTGCAAACGCACAGCGATATATTTATTTAGTAAATAGATTAGAAATTTAGTCAGATATGTTAATATCCCTAAAGTCTAAGATACTACGCTTTCTATGAGTCTTTCTCCACTCTCTTCAAACCAGAAAACAACAACGCAACAATAACTGCACACCTTTTTCTACCTAATAACAGAAATAGGTGTGAAGCTTCAAGACCAAGAATCAAAATATAAAGCGTTCTACCACCTTGAAAATGCCGAGCCTTGGAAAATGGTTTGTTTGAGTTTTAGTTTTGCATTTGCAACGTTTGATAGCTTTAGCCCGAAAATACCGTAAAATGCCAAAAACCTAGACAAAGTGAATTTCTAGCCGTTACTTTCCACGCGTTATCGACAAAACCGGCCACGACCTTCGTACCAAGAGTTGGCGACCGGCCAAATTTAAACAGAAAATCGATGTTGTACGCCGTACTTGCACTATTTATATTATGCAATGTGAACTAAGCCTCGTTTTTAGATAAACGCGTGCTTACTTTTGAAAGTTGGTAGAACCCTTTGTTGTTCGACGCCGGCGGCACCAGCGCCACACCTATTTCTACCTTATAATAGCAGTTTTAGCGCTGCGGTATTCTGGTTTGAAGAGTGTGGAAAGGCAGACATACTTATTCGAGGTGATCCAACTTAGTTCTAAGGGGTAGCAACGCATCTGTGGCCGACCTCAGGTGGGCCTGTAATCTTATTTGGGGTAAATTACGGATGTCCATGGGCGGCAGTGGAGACTTTCTATCAGGTGGGTTGCATGCTCTTTTGCTATTTCCATAACATAAAAAATGTTTGGTTTTAAACCAAATATCGTCTGTAAAAACAGCACGCTGCTGTTCTGGTTTGTTAGAGACATGGGTACTTTTAAAAGGCACTCCGAATTAGTCCTTAGCGGTAGCAACGCAACTGTGGCCGACCTCATGGACTTTAATTGTATTTGGAGTCCATTACACATGTCTATAGGCAGCAATGATAGTGTTTCCATCCATTTCATCTATCGTTGCCTCAAACACCACGCTGGGTTTACAGACTCAACGAAGAGATTTCAATTACAACTGTTTCGATGGTTACGACATATTTTATTACGAAGTTGAACAATAAAATAGGAAAAATACGCTGAAACATTTAATGAAAACAGACACAATGCATGCATCCGGCTAAATCAGAAAATGTATAAAACAGTGCATTTTCTCAAAAAATAACCCCTTTCTTTAGTTTAACATGTAAAGCTAACTTCCAGAATTTGATCCTTATTGTCAACTCTATCCGAATGTGCAAGAATACAAGGTGTGGTTTTTTTTTCAAATGAACCCGTTCGATACCCGGCTAAGGGAATAGATTTTATGAAAATATATTAAGGCAATTTTAGTTTTTATAAAAATTGGCGTCTAAGTCCTTTTAGCAAATTTTTTGCTAATCCTTATAAGTAGTTAATAATATCCCCATCCTAACACACTTCAAAATTCTACCTGTATATATTTTTGTAGCATTATGTGACCTAAACCAGCAAATTACGTACGGAGTTCTGTAACCTAAGTAGTATTTTTATACCGTAGGACAACAAGATAATGCATAAATTAAATTACTTCAACATCTAGTCTGTCAATGTTCAAACTCATAATGACATCTAACCTTTGGTTACTATTCAAGGGTCAAACTGACCCTACCTAAGAAGAAAAATATAACTTTAATGTCATGCACTCGCGAGCTAGCCGTCCCTTCGTATAATTTTTTTAATGAGCACATGTCAATAAACAAATGGGTTTTATATAAATTTTCTTGAGTTTTTGGGATACTTGCGACTTTGTATGGGCTGTCCCAACCTCCGCATTGTTATAGCACTGCACAAGTGCTATTATTACACATTATCCATATTTCTAATATGACTGGAACAAAGCCAGTGTGACCCTTGAACAACAAGCAAGTTAGGAGAATTTTTTATGGAAAAAATCTGACAAACGTGGAAATGAGCATATTGACAACAAGGGTCTTTAAATTAGAAATACCCGTCAGATATGCTCCTATTACTGCTGCTACTATCAAAAAGGAAATGCTGTGGCATATTTCCTGTTAAAACGCAAGAAAGATAGTCATGTCCGATTTACTCAGCAAAATTGTGATTTGTAACTCTTGAATCACTTTTATGAGTTTAAACTGTTCTGAAACTTTGTAAGTCCTTTTATTATCTTTAAAATTACATAAAATGCATACCTACATAACCTCTGATTTTCGTTTTAAATTGACTCGTAAGCTTAATTAATTAATTAATAAGTCAACTTTTATAACAGAATCTATCAGACCCCTGAGTAAAAAATATGAAATAAACATGAGTGAAATAATAGACAACTCAAGTCTCTCGTATCGTAATGTACTGTTAAATATAAAAATGGGTACCTAACCTTATACTGATATGCAAAAAAATAAACAAATATTGCTGACGGAATCACCATCTAGATCCCCGGCCTCCATGTTATTAAAAATAAGCAAAGACCCCCACCACCCTTTCGGTTCTTACGTAATAGGTACTTGAATGACCCCTAATAACCTCAGCGCTTCCTTTCTATATTAGGTCGGTGAAAAATAAAAATAATATGAAACCAACTTAGTATCTCTGTACGGCTAAAAATAAGTCAACACTTAAAGCAACAGTGTTAAGCGTTGCTGTATTTTTGTTGTTTTTCTAGTCTCTAAGGCGTGGTTAGGGAGATATGTACGTCTTAATTTAAGTTTAAATGCCCCGGATAAGCATCCGGGGCATTTTAATTTAGCCCTCAGTGAAAGCAACGCATCTGTGGTCAATCTAAGGTCAGACCTTGATCTTATCTGGGGTTGATTACAGATGTTTACGAGCGGCAATGGCTTACTATGAAGTAGAAGCATGCTCGTGTCTTACTTCCAAACTATTAAATAAATCTTCGTACGACTGAGTTCGGCTAAAGGTACCACCGTAACATGAGCGTCAGGTGACTAAGGTATAGTTTGTGAATTAAGGGCGTGTAGAAATAGAAGCTTGATTCTACATGAGATCTGATAACTTTTTGACAGTATTATTTCGGCAATGTGAACATTTTTTTTGTTGAGACAGATATATGTAAACAACATTATATGTCTATTTTTGTTATTAATAGTGATTAAATGATTGATTATTATCGATCACCTATAAATAACTTCTAGACTAATTCTATATTCACTTTTTTATTACCAATAACCTGTATTAATGTAAAGATAAGCCTTGCTTTAACGGTAAATAAATCATCGTAACGAAATCTGCACGCCTGACAGTTCTTTAAAAAAATATCACAATGGTGTGTAAAGTTTACCACTTCGTACTCGGCCAGTGCAGTAGACTATGGCCTAAGCCCCCCTCTGAGATGAGACCCGTGCCATGCAGCCGGACAATAATGGTTTGACACGAAGCAGTAATCAATAAATAAATAAATTGGAGGGATAGGTTAAATAAAATACAATGAAACCTGTACTTTAATATGTATTATTCCAATTAAGTATTCTCCACCTCAATTACAGAAAATACTGCAAAAATTTACAAATTCTGTTTATTTACAAAATGACACAAAGTGATTAGTTTTTAAGAGCTCAGAAATAAAAAATATAGGTATTAACAAACATTTTTTGCCGAATTGACTTATTTGTTTTGGAAATAACTTTTCCGATCGAAATAGATATTTAAGAAAACTATGTGCTAGCGAGACGATAAAATCGAACAGTGCTCGGAAATGTGACGTAATAAAACAACGTAGTAAAATACTTGCTGCAATATTGATGTTGCCCGTCGACATTGCATTGATAGAGTAACGTGACGCCGGCGATATTGTTTTAATTTTGTTCCCAGGCGTACTTTAAGGAAATTCAATCACAGCCCGTTTAAAAATATATTTAAGCGTTTAAGGCTATAATAAGTACGCTCCTTGTTATGGAGCGTACTTATTATAGCCTTGTTTTTATTCGAATCAACGGATAACAATAAGGTCTTCTCAGAAATATTGATACTTAGGTACAGTATTTTTCCTGAAGTTCTACATTTATGGCGAGTTATTGTCAAATTGTCATTGTCATTTTTCTTCAAAAATTATAGGTGGCAATCCTAAATGTAGCCACACCACCATGTCTACTGAGCGGAATTGCAGTTTTGCTCTCGAAACCATTAATGCAAGACTATATCTCCCGGTAATATTGCCGTACTTGCCGAAGTTGATAGAAATTTAAAGGTGGTAGAATATTTTGTGGCTTGACTCCGGCGGCACCACCGCCACACCTATTTCTGCCTAATAACAGTAGTGTTAAGCATTGCTATGTTCTGGTCTGAAGGAGTGGTAAGGGAGACATACTTATTCGAGGCGTTCCAAAATAGTCCTCAGGGGAAGCAACGCATCTGTGACCGACCTCAGGTAGGACTGTGATCTGATCTGGGGTTGACTACAGATGTCCATGGGCGGCAGTGGCTATTTACCATCAGATGGGCTGCATGCTCGTTTGCTACT
>DWPW01000523.1:0-11304 GCA_018252015.1 Astraptes brevicauda
GTCGAACCACAAAAGGTTCTACCACCTATAAACATTTAAACGTCCACCTCCTTCAAATCAGAACACAGCAGTGCTTAACACTGCTGCTACAAGACAGACATAGGTGTGGCTACTGGGGAGACCGGGATTGGCAGGAAGCAGGTCTAGCTTTCTGCCATAAATAAGTTAAAACGCGAAGCAAATGTTTACTATGTTACTTATTTGTTCTTCATTTTCGTAATGCTTACATGATGTTTAATATAATGCTCACACTACATTATTCCCAACAGCCACGGAATACATTCCAGAACTTGAACGAACGCCTGAGTTTCAAACTATTAATTAATTCATTGAGCTTAACTTGGCTTCTAAAAGATAAGTCAGCATTATTATAATTATGATTTCAGTGATTATAATCTATATTTACTCGTATGATTATAAATTGTTTATTATTAGTGTTGTGATATTTTTCTTGGCTACTCTAAGCCCAAAATAATCGATTTGCACACTAAGCAAAATCCATAACATTATTAGGATGTCATGACAATCAGACAATCATATTGCCTGATTTATCCAATCTCATTTGACGTTGATTACATATGTCTATGGGTTCAGCAGCCATAGTGGCTGTCATCAGGCAAATTTTATGTGACTAGTATTGCCGACAAAAATGGAAATTTGCAAGAACTTTTATAACTTTTTAAGAACTATTATTCTTTGCTTACTCAATATTTTCAACTTTTTAGTCAGTTTTAGTTAGTTTAGTCAGTTATAGTTTTACTTACTTAAATTTAGTGATATTTGTTGTATTTATAACAGTATCGGTAAGTGCTGCTGTGTTCTGACATAACGGTGTGGAGAGGGAAACATAGTTATCCGAGGCATTCCAACTTAGTCTTCAGGAGTAGGTAAGCATCTGTGGCCTACCTTGGGTAGGACTCTAACTTATAGGAAGTTGACTGATGTTCGTGGGCGGCAGTAGCCACTTACTATCAGGTGGACTAAGCTCGTTTTGCTCACATAACACTGGTTATTTGTAAGTTTATCTTCGTGTACATAATACAACAATTACTTTTAATAATAAGGATTCATATACACACTCTCACTTAAAGGTGGTAAAACTCTTTGTAGTTCGACTCCGGTGGCACCACCGCCATTCCAATTTTTGCCTAATAACAGCAGTGTGAAGCACTTATGTGTTCTCGTCTGAAGGGTGTGGCAAGGAAGACATAATTGTCCGAGGCGTTCCAACTTAGCTTTCAGATGGGGTAGCGATGCATCTGTGGTCAACCTTAGGTGGGTCTTTGATTTTATCTGGGTTTGATTACATATGTTCATGTGCGGCAGTGGCCACTTGCCATCAGGTTGACTGAATGCTCGTTTGCTACTTCCAAACTATAAAAAAAAATATAGTAAAGAGACGTACAAAATTTATGAGCATGACTTTTTCTGTAGACTTAGCTGTAGCAATGAAGATGAGTGGCGCTAGTTAAGTAAAGATTCACTCGGATTACGATATTTACGTATGGAAATCCTCTACGTGAGTGGATCCTGGCTTTATGCTGCGATTTATTCGCGCAGCCTCTTGGGACCGCGTTTGTGTACGTGACGGGGGTACCAAATGTCTGAGCTGAAACAAATGGCCCGTGCTTCGTTATTAAAACCGAAGAAAATGTTCGCCGTCTCTCAAAATTTTGTCAAATAAATTAAAACCTCTGGAGAAATTCCGCAACTTTCTCATAAGATCTAATAAATAATAGGTTTCTGTCTAGGATTTTTTTTTCAAGTGGAAAACGTGGCCAATAAGTGATTCATTGCAGCATTTAGTAAACATTATAAGTCATGTCTAAAATCTGAGGAAGTCGCGTTACTTCGTCTTAGGTCTCAGTTATCAGTCATCATTGAGTCTGGGGAACCGAGTACACGAGTTCCGATTCGATTTTCAATTCCCGGGGTCAATATTTTGGCAGGCAAATATCTAAATAACGAATTTTGACGAATTTCCGTTCGACACACGGTATCCTGGTACAATTCTATAATAGCATAATAATAATAATAATATATTTATTACAGACACAGGATCCATACAGAAAATTATAAAAATAATTAATTAATTATATATATATAAGATAAATACTTAAAATTAGTCAAATTATATAAAATAATATCTTTTCTTTTTAATTATTTATAATCAGTTTCTATTATATTTATGTATAACAGAATTCTAGTATAATTTCTATAGTCTTCTATGGCCGCTTTTGACTTCCAGAATTATCATACCCACTACTGAAAATAGGGTTCCTCCACCGCGAAAAACCATCGATGGTGCAAGCACAGAGTTGCTTCAGCGCGACTATGAAATAAATTTCAAAAGCCCCAACGGTACAACAGATTCTGCAACTTTCCCGATGAATATAAAAGGGATTATGGAAATGGCTTATAAACTTCTTGTACTGTTTTCGGGAACATTCATGGCTTGTGGGGATCGTGTGAGGTGTTCTTCGGTGTTTTATCTTTATAGTCAAGTATTACCGTGTGTAGGTAAATGTTGCGGGGATCAAAGTTGTTATGTTTATTTACAGGTTTTTGTAGTATGCTTACCCTTACGGCCCCCATAGTAAAATTCTTTACGTCTATATTGTCTCAGATAACTATTAAGGGTTCTAGATCAGCTTGCTTAAGGTCAAGCGGTTTTTGATATGACCAATAACAAATGTATAGAACGTATGTTAAAATGACATACATATACATCACTTTGGTATTTCCTGTAAGGAAATACTCTAATAACTGTATCTGCTCAGATAAGATAAGAATCCTACGTGAAGTCAACCTCAGATACATTGCTACCTTTGAGGACTAAGTTGGAAGGCCTCCCAGTCACCCTTACTACACCTTTAAAACTAGATATGAACGCCTATCACTGCCGGTAATACTTCCTAGGTAGAAACAGATGGCTGTGGTATCCCCCTCGAAAACTGAGTGGGTTTTCATAAAATACACACAACCTTTTACAAATTATTTCATTTACCAACATCCAAAAACCTTGTTACATGTGAGTATTCTATTTACTTTGTAATATTCCCACAATATTCTACGGAGCAGCCCCAGTCTTTATAACGAACTTAATTCACCGTACCTCCTAACATGGTTTTATGAAAGTTACTACCGCTTCGAGTAGTAATCCGATTTTGGAGTCTACTTCATTAGTATGCAAAGCTGTATTAAATCTTTGTTAGACACTTCTGTGCTCTAGTGCTGCCTGCGTTTTATCATTTGTCTGAATTTTATAAACTGCTTCTTTTATAACATTATCTAATTTCATCTGACCTTTTTTACTATTTGCAACTTTGCAGGTGGTAGAAGTACTAGGCGGTCGACTGACGTTCAATGTTGTTATCTATCTCGGACTTTGATGTATTATAAAAACCTTAAATTTAACATTTAGTTTTCAATTCTCAGTTGTAATTTCAGTTGAAGTTTGCATTCACTTCAAATTTTCCGAACCAAATATTTTACTAGGCTTCATATTCTGCTTTAAATAAAAACCAAAAAATATTTTTTTATCCCTAATAATACCAATGAAAAATTTTGTCCCTAAAATTTATATAGGCGTTTCAACATAATATTTCCCCCCTTAAAATTAGGGGAAAAGCCCACGAAGCACAGATACAAACTGGAGTGCGCAGGCGAATCGCTACCACTATCATAAGGAACCGCTGTGCGTATTTAACGTCAGTGCTTGTCTTATATATATATATATATATATATATATATATATTTCATTTAAAAATTATAATTTAATAAAATAATATGGTCAATAATATAGTGTTAATATAATTGTATATTTATTGTTTATTTTACTGTATATATAAATTATGTTTATTTACTGTATATATAATATAGTATTAATTTTGTAAATATTATATCGTTCAATAAATATTGTATAAATACCCAAGAAAAATAATAATAATAATAATAATATAGTGTACAATACTTAATTACTTTAAGATAAGTTCTACTTTAAATTGTCAAGCAGTTGCCATGGTTACGCCACTCAAATATATTTTTCAAAACTTCCTCTGCTAGTTAAGATTGTTAATTGTTCATAAAAAAATCAAACTTATTAGTTTGTACCGACGGCATTTAATTGGTTGTATAGACGTGGTTGTCATTACTACTCTTGTTGACAACAGGCAACCTATAAAAATGCACATTTCTTAGTGGTAAGAATGCGATTACTGATTTGTTTCTGTTTGCTTGGCTAGCGCGGTTCCAATACTAATCGGCTTCAATAACATTCCCACTGTCTTGTTATTTCGTGGAAAAACCTCGTATGTTGGCAATACTAGCGGCAAAACCTGGAACTTAGAATTTAGTTCTGATTTAAATTTAGGTTCAAGAGAGTGATAGCCTAGAGGTCGGCCCTCTCTAACTTTGAGCCCGAATTATAATATGACTGGGTTTTATAATTCGGGCTCCAGTGTGTATATTAGACGTTAAATATTACTTACATTTGTGTTGCTGACCAAACGCCAATCAGTATTTGCCCTTAACCAAAAAGATGGTAATCGTAAGCTCCTAGCTCTTCAAGAGGAGACCCGTTACCTATAATAGAACTCATGGCTTCAAGACGACGGCGACGAATTTATTATCAAAATTAATAATATGAGTTATTTAATATAATTAGAGAACATGGACTAAGGTTAATTAAACATTAAAATGGGTAGCAGATAAGTTTCATAATACACCATCAGTACGATATACGAAATTTGTTAGAAAATTTTGCATCGACCTCGTAAAGCTAAAAGGTTATCGTTATTTATATTGACGGTCCATTGAAGCAATAATGTCAAGGGTCAAATTGATGTCTTTGTTATGTTAATACAAACAAACAGTTTATGTCGAAACACTTTGCGTTCCAAAGGTGATCCCAAATAAATTTTAACAGATCTTGTCGAAGTTGAATTGAATTTTATACACCAATAAACTTAATTCAAAAAACGTGTAACTCTGTGTACAAAATATTTTGTTACTAAAATTATTGACATTGTATGATATGGAACTACTGCTTATTGGTCTCTCTGTATTATTGGAGAAGGCTTTAGTCATATTCAACTACGCTGCTCTAATCTACATTAAGTGGAAGAAAGTTTAAAATAGTGTAAACCGGTGCAAAACTGTTATGTTACTAAGGTCTCCAAAAAGCTTTTGATTGGCCTAATAGTATAAATGTGATCTAGATCAGTTAGTAAAAAAAGTCATGAACTTATACATGGTTCGTATATGCCCATTTTATGATTTTTTAAATATTTTTTTATTAGTTAATCTTGCATGTCTCGAAAATTGGTAGGCTTTGGTATTTATGTATTATTATTAATATAAATCATTAAATCATTATTAATATGAAATACGAGAGTTAAGTAAGTAGTTTTCTGGTCAGAGAAAATATCTAAATTATCAACAGTAATAAAAATACAATTAATTGGCAGCGTTAATCGTTTTTACGCGATTCCGATCCAATTTTAAGAATTCCATTAAATGCAGTTGAAATACTTCGTCGGTTTTATACATTTGTATTTTTTCTAGCCATTTCAAGACCGAGGCAAGTTCCAGTTCTTAAATTTATCGGTCTGTCTTCCTAGAGTCAATATTATCTTTTGTTTCTGTGAAGGAGCAATCCCGAGCGGCTATTTTTCTTCACTGTGGTAGGTATTAAGGTTTACTTTCTAAAAATTGCATTTTTTATTCAAGTCAACTGAAGTGTGAGAAAATTTAGAGTTTTACGAATTATTTTATAAGTAATATCGTAGTAATGGTAGTTATAGTAAAGATTAGACTCATTGATAGGACTTATTAATAGTCGTCATACAATTTATAATCAAAAATTGAATAACATGTAGTTTATGAATATCTGTATGAGTAATTCAGCTGATTGATGGTAAGACAGAGTAAGTTAAAAAGAGATAAATTTCCGGTCTCAAATGCTTATAATTCAGAATATAGAAGAAATGTAAGAAGAAATGTAAATGAGATCAATTTGAATAGGTATTTCTTACAAAGTATCATCGAAACAAACAAAAATAATTATCTGATAACATCTATAACAGAAAACTAATTACCGTGTTGAGATGAAACAAAACTTATTTCCATTACCTTATTTTGCGTGGAGTGAAATTCATTACTTCAGTTGAAAGAATATTAATCTCGTTGATGGCCATTGTATTGTGGGCATTGAAAGACTCTTATTGAATAATGTCACTGTTTTATCAAATTCTTTCATTTAATTCTGTAATTTTGTCTTTTTGTTCGACTGCGTCTGCGTATTTGCGTATGTCAATTTCTTTCAAAAACGCTACGGCATAAACGGCTTGATGGATTTTGACAAATGGAATGACTTTGCAGTCTCAATTCAAAAACATTTTTTTTAATGACAATTAAATTGATTTGAACTTAGATAACAATCGTAAGTTTCATCAAAATCGGATCAGAATTTTTGAGATAAGAGTTATTTGTTAAATTTTAATAGAAAATTATTTGAAATAAGTTATTTTTTTTAAACACTTTTTAAATGCTTATTCATTTCACGTGTAGTACATTTCGTATTAAATACTGGGTAAGTTTAATGTATAAAAGATTACGAATGAAAAATAGTGTGACATTTAATGGAGAAATATTATGCTTTTACCTGCAAGGATAGTGCCGCACTGTATGCTTAAATTTTGCCTGAAAGAAAGTTCTGTACTATATCTTAGTGGTGCAAAGAGCAGAAAAGTGTGAATTATATTCTCAACTGTCCCGAAAGATATGAGAAACAGTTCTTCTTTGGATATGTAAAGGATGAAAAATTGTGTTTGTAAACTCTTAATTCCTCTCGCGTATTCTTGGTGATTTAACATTTTACTGCATATTTTGTATTGAGTACCACCGTTACTAAGAATTGAATTATCTCATAAAATGAAAAAAAATCGGAGCTTATGTAATTACCCTTTGGAAGTTAGTACCATTGTTGGTGATTTACTAAAGTACGTATAGTAAGATGATCCATTCTATTTAATATGGAGCCAAAATCACTACAGATAACATATATTCAACTGGAACTCTAAATGTGTTGAAACGCTCTCATCCGTTTAAGAGCCCTATCTCACCGGGACGCCATAAAAATAACTTTTTACACTTTCAGGAACAAGTAATTTATAATGTTGAAATTAAGTGAGCGTTCAAACAGGCGACTGGTTGGCGGCTGAGTAAGTGAAGTGTAATTTCGGAAGGTATCATACAAACGACAATATATTAATACATGAGCGACAGACCGCACGACTTCCGCCTGTCTTTAGCGACGCGCGGCTACCGACGGGGATAATTGAACGCGCTAACAGACACGTATTCTTATGCGAGTAAATATTATTGATAGATATATAGATAGATAGATATAAATATATATATAGATACATAGATAAACATCTATTTCAACAACTGATAACACAATACATATTCTACATATTAAATAGTGGACATACCAAATACAAAACAACTTAAACATTAACATAGGGAAATATTAAATCCCGTTGTCCCTGGCTATGGTTACAAATTGGTGACAATGCCAAACCGTCGCCAAGTGACTTGTCAAACGCTACAATATGTTTTGTTTGGATACGTTGTTCGTGTAGACACGGCGACCATTTATGAAACACGATTGATTGATAGTACTGCATATTACATCATTATAAGTCGTCAAAACAATCGTTAATATATCTTTATATTGTTATTATTATATTATGTTGTCCTTATGGTTATAGCTATCCCAATTCAAAAGAGATTTATGTCTACAACAAAAAATGCTTACAACGTATTCATTTGTCAAAACATCGTTATAACGCTCATTCTAATCCCGTTGAGTTATTTTCACATCTAGCAGTTACACGACCGAATAGGTGTCCAAAGCGGAACTCGTTAAACCCTTCATTTATCAACTGGGATTGAACAAAAAATCTCGTGTCAGGAAAATCACGTAGCATTAATTTCCCAAGAGAGTGGAGTGTCATAGACGCTGGAACGACACACGCAAGACAAGCTCGTCTCCGTTGTGCTGGAAGCAACTTGTCTTACTAAAGCCATTAAACCTGTCAGCGAAAATACGTAACGATAGAATTCAAGTCTTTACTTTAAAATATTTGTATTTTCTAAGACCTCAGCAGAAATAAACGTGCATGCAGTCTATAAAACATATAATGAACCAAAGGGATTGAAATAAGATTGGAATTCCTGAGCTTGACCAGAGATCGCAAAATGGTGGTAGACTAAAATGACGTTGAAAAATATATCTGTAAAGCTAATAAAAAAGGAAATATTTTTGAATTGATTTCATAGAAGAGTTGCTACCTTAATGGGTTCTCAAGAACTAAGTTGCAAAGTTGCAGGATCGAATATAATATTTTATCGTGTTTGTGTATCTTAAATAGCACCATTTCTTATCCTTCACATAGATGTAGTAAGAAGCGACTAAGGTAAAAAATCCAGGAGATTATCATCATTAGCTTCCTACGCATCTGGACATTGGCTGCCTACATACCATCAACTCAGTGCGATCACCAACACGCTTGCTAGGCGATTTGATTATAAAAGCCCATTAAGGGAGGCCAGTGAATCTCAAAGGGTTAATGGATGGATGGATGGAACTTCACTACGTAACTTAATAGGCCATGCCTCAAGCTTGTATAGTATCAGTGAAATACTTTTCAAGTTGGTTACAGTTGAATTTTTCATCGAATTTGGCATTTACCGCTTGATACTTCGAAAGGGGATCTAAAGCGTGTCAATAACTGTCACGTTCTCGGCGACGTTAACTTCGTTACTTCAAAGAGTAAAGGTACAAAAAACGTCAATTTAAAAAGAAAGATTTCATTTTACACTTGTATTAGTACGAAGAACATTTTATGATACGCGAACTTTTTCGATAATAAGACTTCGCATCTATTTATGAAATTTAAATAACCGTAAAATGAATTTGTCTGAAATAAATGGGCGAATAATAGAATACAGTAATTTGATGTTATACTTTGGAAGATTTTAATATGATAATGTAATGTAATTAAATATAAATTTATTGTCGCTTAAGTCCTAATACCGTGTAGTTCAAAATTCAGCACTATTTATCATAGGGAAATTGTCCTATAGAATGTTTTGTAACGTTGTTATTATAGTGTTCGTTAGAAATAAACGATATAGTTATTTGCGATCCCGAAAAGTTGTGAGTTTTGAGTGCTTCTAACACGTAACGATATGTGTGGTGCTGGAAGATAATATTATCTGGGACAAACTACTTACACAACCAAATTCAGTAACTCCGTAAAATTGGAGTTGTACAAGGCGACACATTTGGCCCAACATTTTTAGTTTCAGGTGTTACAGAGCTTACATTACAACCGACATTGGGTAACCTACTCTTCGACGCTCGCATAAAACACGAAACACGAAATACGAGCCATATTTCCCGCTGCAGAAGTTTCTGTTCGCCGCGTCGCAAAAAGTAAATTTTTATTTGACATCCGCCATAGCGGGAGTTTTATCAGGATTTTTCGGACTTTATGCTTTTAAATTTTACGAGTGCTTGATATGTTTCCGATTTTAAAGTGTACTACCGTTTAAAGTACTTTTATTTTGCGCTTCCTCGACGTTTAGCTTTTTATATCAATATTATGAAGAGGTAAAATTGTGTTTATGATTTTGGACGCAAGACGCATTTTTATGAAGTTAAAGTTTTTTTTATATAATACTGCATAAATCGAGCATGCAGTCCACCTGATGCTAAATGGCCACTGCAGCCCATGGATATTTGTTATCAACCCCAGATAAGAGTTTAATCTTACCCAAGCTTGGCCACATATGCGTTGCTACCCCTGAGGTCTAAGTTAGAAAGCCTCGGTTAAGTATGTCTCCCTTTGTCCCTTTAAACCAGAACAAAGCAGCGCTTAAAACTGCTATATTTAGGCAGAGATAGGTATGGCAGGGCTGCCGCCGGAGTCGAACCACAAAGGGTTTTACCACTTTCAATTATTTATATCTTAACCAACAACCTTGAAACACAAATAAGTTCGCTAAAGGTTATTAGTATTCGCTTGAACGTACAGTTTGGCAGTCAACCGCGCGAGTTTCGCTAGGAGTTTAATCATTACCCACCGACTTCAAAACTAGAAACTATTGGTTCCTAGTAATAAGTTGTACCTGTATTATGTAGTATTATATATATATACTTGAACATTATGCAGTGTTGACCAAGTCCCTCGAAACCTAAGGTAGTATTAGTGTCCAATAATACCAAGTTCAAAGTTAAAAAAATGTAGATAGTTAGAGGGTGAAAACCTTTGCGGTTCGACTCCGGCGGCATCACTGTCACCTCTATTTCTGCCTTATAATAGCACTTAACACTGCTGCATTCTGGTATGAGGGGTGTGATATGGGATAGGGACGCCTTATTCAAGGCGTTTCAACTTTTTCCTCACAGGTAGCAACGCATCTATGAACGATCTCGGGTAGGACTGTGATTCTGACCTGGGATTGAGTACAGATGTCTAGAGGCGGCATTGGCCATTTACCATCAGGTGGGCTACTTGCTCGTTTGCTACTTTCATAACGTAAAAAGACCCTTTATTTTTCGTCTTTGTAGGCACAACCCACCGAAACAGTTTTTGTTGACCTGTGTTCTGGTTTGAAGGGTATGTTAAAGACGATGATGATTATACGCGTCTTATCTTTGACCAATCTTATATAAAATCTTCTCTGGGATTGGTTGCAAATGTTTACGGGCCACAGTGGCCACCTACCACCAGGTGGAAAGCATGCTCGTTTGCTACTTCACATATAATAGAATTTAATACAATTTATATATGTAATGTGAATATATCTGTAAGATCATTTGTCAGGCGTGTTCAAGATTCCTCGCCGTCAGATGGGCTACATAAATCATCAATTGTATAGAAAAATCTAAAATATTAGGAAGTTTAATCAGAAAATAAAACATGTTCTTGCCGTGTTTCAATTATAGTAAAGTTACTCGTATCTTTTAGCACATCTTTGTCGTTCTTTGTCTACTAAGTGTTCTTCCCCATCGAGCTACAATCCTTTGTGTAAGAAGCGCCGAGAAAATTAGTGAAACATTGTTTTGTCGGTGTAATGGGACTCTTTGTCACGCTCATTAAATTATCTATATATATATCGTCAACCCATTATTGTTCCACTGCTGGGCACGGGTCTCCCCTCAGAGTGATAGAGGTGTAGGCCATAGTCTACCGCGCTGGCCAAGTGCGAATTGGTAGACTTCACACACCT